>RJWT010016634.1:0-19744 GCA_004365215.1 Cuniculus paca | reverse complement strand
AAAGGCACTATTTCTCAAAAGCCCTGTGAGTCCTTGGGCTCCATCCTCAAACCTAGGATATACATCTCCTGTATCCTTTCCACACTGGCATTTTGCTCTTCTGTCTTGGCTCTCCTATAAGGAAAACATGGAGGTATGCCTTTCAAATGTTTCTGCTACAAATGGAAAGCACGGATTTTCAGATGTTTTTCTGTTTGTGTCTCTGCTTCTACGTCTTTCTGTATTACTATATTTGGAGATATTTAGCTTTCATGATACAAATTAGACTGAGCCACAAAGTAATAAATTAAAAAGAGTAAATATTTTCTATTCTTTCAAATTGTACTGGTTGTTGTATTTATGGTCTAAATTTGAAGCATTTCTAGAAGTAAATTTGCATGATCAGAGAGTAAAGGAGGGAACATGTGGCAAGCTATAAAGTCAAGTAAGTCAACTTTGTGATCCAAGTGTGATTTCTTAAAAGTTTTGTTCTACTCTGAAAATTTCTTTTCATTTGGCAATTCTGGATATGCACATGTAAATAGATATAGTTTAAATTATGGTTAATTTCCTCAATAGAAACTGACGACATGAAAGAGGGACCTGGATTCTGTTTCCCTAAACTAAAGTGACAGCTCTGGTTCAATCCCAAAATCTCCCAGGCCACAAAGAGATAGAAAACAGCCTCACTTACCACTATGAGGGGGTTTGCTAAGCTGCACGTTAACAGCAAGTTCCACTGGGTTTATTAATGGTCTGAACTTGGAACATGATGGACTCAGTTTTATTCTGAGTCTGTTCATGCGTTCAATGTCATGTTTCAGAGTAGTCCAAAATACCATGCTTAAGAAGAGCAATATGGTGTCTGTAGAGGTGCTTGGGGTAAGATCATCTCCCAAATGACCCAAGGGTGTCTATGTTTTCATTTCTCTCCCAAGCCTAACAAAGACAGCAAGTAGAAATCCAGAGTCAGCATCCACTGTTCTATCAGCTCAACTGGATTTTTCTTAATTTTTTAAATCAGAATTGAAAGCTTCTAGGCTTCTCAAAATGTGAAGACAGAAGATAATTGGCCTCATGCACACTGTAAGTTTCGACCGAGTTTCTGGTGTGAAGAGAAGTATCAAATTTGGCCAGAGACTGCCGGGGCCAGACAATGGATCACAAGACCCTGACTTGGAAAAGTATCAATCAGGTCAAAGCAAGAGTTAGAAGGAAATGAAGCAGTTCTTCATTAACAGCTAAGTGCCAATAAAAATGAAATATCAAAATGAAAATGAATTGAAAGGAAGTTGTATGCCTACCAAAATCACTAGGGAAAAATGGACTGTCTACTAAATCACGTTGTCATTTCTTTACACTTCACTCCCCAAGAAGAATGAAAAAGAGGCCAATAATATGAAAACTTGTCTTGGAAAATCTCAGCATCTGTGCTGGTTATTTTCCACACATCAGCCCTCTCTAAGTCAGATCCATCCTTTGCTGGTCTCTGTCTCATGATGGACTGCAATACACTGACCCAATGCACGCAAAGTTCTGGCTGCCCTGATGAGTGACCTTGGTCAAGGGCAGCCGCAACAGGAGATAGGAGGATGGCATGGCAGAGAGCACGGGGCATTTCCTCCCTGCATGCTGACTGCTTTGGAGGTGTGTCTGGCAGTGAGTGCGACTCCCCCAAATGGGTTTTTTCCATGACTTGTCTCTCACTGACATCATGCTCTCTTGCCCCTTCAAGCCTATGCATGATTTGGCTTCCTAGGCTGTTGGATCCCAGGAGACTGCACCATCCCTTTGGACTTCCATAGTCCTTTTTTAATTATGTGAATTGGTGTCTTGGTCACTTTCTCATCTCTGGGAAAAAATACCCAACATCCACGATGTCGAGGAGGAGTGGTTTACTTTGACTCACAATTTTAGTCCACTGTTGGTGGGACACAAGGCAGAAATGGCATGGTGGAAGGATGTGGAAGGAAAGCTGTTTAACCCACAATAGCCTGGAAGGAGAGAGTGAAAGGAAGAACAGAGGAGAAGAATACATCCTTCCAGGTCATACTTCTGGTGACTCACTTCCAACAAGGACCCACCTCTTAATCACAAGTCAGCTATAGCTCCCCATGACCCAGGATCCTTAAAAACACTGGAGCATTTTGTGGACATTTTAGATTTAAACCATAACTGTGGAATTTCACTTCCCAGTGGGAATTTGTAATATGGCCCTTATCTGAGCCTTGAGAGATAATTAAGCAGTCCCAAAGCATAAAGTAGGTGGGCTGTTTTACGAATAAGACCCTAACTTTCCATCCTTAGCCCTTGTTTTTTAATCTTGGAAAATTTTAATACCTATGCCGGTTATTTTCTGTATAACCAAAAATTCTTCAGAAACTTGCTTAAATTATGGAAGAGAAGGAAGGTATTGACTGTAACTACTCATCCTACTTCACTCTTATTACCCTTCCTTACTGAAACCTTCAGGATGCTTGCAGTCACTTCCATCTGGTTATGATCACTAAACCAGAAGCCAGTTTTGCCTCAGAGCTGACCTTGTGCACAAGGTAGTTGGTGACTGTAGCTGGAAGAGCTTCGGATGGGGAAGTACAGATAACGCTCACGTTGGCAGGCATGTGCTAGGTACTATGCTGGGAAGGTTGGCAGAATGGACTACTCAACTTAAAGATGTGTGATGTCATATCTTTCTATCCACTTTTGTTTAAGTGAAAGTTCAGACAGAGAATAGAATCTTACTGCTGCAGAAGGTACAATTCATGCACTCCAACAGCTTCTCTTTACAGACGTTAAAAATTAAAGCTCCAAGAAGTTAAATGGCTTTCCCACTTTGGAAACATCACTTAGTGTAGAAGCAGGACTAAATCTTCACTTCCAAATTTGCACAGAGCTCCAGTGTTTATGACCCTGCTCGAGAAGACCTTGTCGCTGTCTTACTCTGGAGCTGTGCACAATGGAGCGGAACAAACAATGTGCCAAAGTTTATGGAAAAATAACTTATATTGGTCAAAGAAATAAACAAGCAGAAATTGATATTTATTTCATTCAGTTATTGCATGTGAAATCTGTTATGGGTTAGGATGTAAAAACCTTAGTTTCATGGTCTTTCTGTCATGTAAAACAGTTTCCGTTAACTAGAGTTTCAGTGACCCCAAACAGCAAGGGAAGAAAGAAAGGGAAGGAGGGGAGGGAGAGGAAAATGCTGGTTTATTTAAGACTGCACTTTCTGAGAAATCACAAGATGTCTACATCTTGCCTTCTACATCATCTTGTCTGCCAAGTAGACCTTGTCACTCATCCGTGACGAGACATGCTGTGCTTCTTCATGAGACCAGAAAGCTCCTGGCTCATTTAACAGGGCCTCAAAATAAAAACTCAGTTTTCAATCAGCCTTTCTTCTAAAGTGTGAAGAAGTACATAGACCAGCCATGAGTCTTGCATTTATTTATGAAGGTATCACGTCTATTTGCGGAAAATGTAGACCTACTTCCACTGTAACACTTGTCCCCTGGAAGACAAAACTAAATCACATGGTGGTGCATGCCTAGGTTTGCAGTCACACAGCCTGGATGGGTGCAAGTGCTCCCTCTGATGTGTCTGCTACCCATGTGCCTTAGAAAAAATACAGAGCCTTTCTGAGCATCAGCTGGCAGTCCAGGTAGCTAAAGAGAGATGACAGTAATAGTGCCCACTTTTGGAAAATGTTAAAACAAGATTTTTTTTAAAAAAAGTATAATCTTTAACATATTTCCTGTAGCATAATATTGTGTGCAGTACAGGATAACTTTCATTAGTGGAAGTAGCTATAACCACCACATTCCCTCTTGTCACTTTTTAATTTCCCAATTAACATGAAAAAAGTAAAGTTCTTCTTGTAGCAATTATATTTGATTAGAGATATAGTGTCTTGTTCAGAGAAGTAATTGCTGATGACATAAGGTAAACTTTCTGGTTCTAAGCAAGTAACAGTGGCAGCTAAAAGGCAGAATTGCTTGTTTAGACTTGACACTTTTTATTATATCAAAAAACAAAGAGCCATTGAAAATGCCATCCAGGAGGAAATTACCTTTGCCTTCCGTGTAGCTTTGGGAATTACTGTTTTTATTTTTTTCTTGAAACTAATCTATGGTTTAACTTACTTTCATAAACACCAACAAGAATGTTACTCAATAAAGATAACAGTGGTCTAGAAGATGGACCACATACCTATGCTACACAATTCTCACCCATATTCTTTCTCTCTTTGCATTATATCCAGGTAATTGAAAAAAAGTTTTGACAATTGTATGCATGTGTGTGTGTGTGAATGTTTTCAATAACCATTTAGTTCTTGCACATCAAATACACTACATAAAACCAACAGAAGTCTTCTTAATTTAAGATGCAAAATCTTGACCATTGCGAAGATAATTTCTAATAGCAGTAACCATGCAAGTTTACTGCATTAGTTGCCTTTAAGGTACTCTTTTTTAAAAATAAAAACAATTTCTTCAGTTTCTAGTAATTAATATAAGTAAGTAATTTCTAGTAAGTAATTCTTCAATTTCATAGTAATTAATGAGGCCCATTTTGTAAGCATCATAAAGGTCCTAACTTCATTTTGATTTATGTTGATCTCGCCATGAACATTTTTTTGAGACAGGATCTTGCTACATTGCCCAGGCTGGCATCAAATTCTCAACTCAAGTGATCCTCCTGCCTCAGCTTCACAAGTAACTGGAACTACAGGTGCATGTCCCTGAGCCCAGCTAGCAAGAACAATTTCAATTTGAGCTCCTACAATAGAAATCAGAGGTATAAACTATGATTATTCTAGATCAGCTGGTCAAACTGTCAAATCAGCCCATCATTCCCAAGACCTCTATGATTCTACTACTATATTTTCTCATTTCTAATGTTATCCACTTTATATTAGTATGTCATCATATTGTACTTCTGTTATACCTTTATATATACAAGATAAGTCAGTAATACTCTTCTCCTTTTAAAAAAAATATGAGATACATATTGTTATCATTGGTTTTGAATAAGACTTAAACTTAGAAATTTAGTTTGTCCAGTGGGGTCTGCTTACTTTTGGAATTGTTTGCATTACTAATTATATCAGCAAGGATTAGGTTCAGGTACTAACAGCGATTATTCAAACAAGAGTGTCTTTATCACACATTTATTTTTCTCAAGTTATAAGATGACAGGAAGGCATTTCCTGGTTAGGATGTTTTAGCCAAGATTGCTAACATTTGCTTTACCATCTTCTCATGAGTCAAAGATGGAGATCTTTGGATAATTTTTACTTCCCAGACAAAGGGAAGGAAAAAGAACAAGGTAGAAAAATGCTTTACCAGAAATGATGCCCAATATATTTTCCTTACATCTTATTTTTCACCTTTATGAGGAAGTCATGAAAAGAAACTGCATGCATAAAAAAGTATGGAAACATTACAGTGAATCCCATTAATTTATGTAACTAACATGTATTCATAATTATAATTTTAAAAAGAAGAAAGAGAAGGCAAGAATTGCCATTAATTTGGAAACTAGTATTTTTACCACCACATTGAAGCTTCATGTTATTTCTTCCATCCACTCCAAAGACATTAGAATTCTACAAGAATCTGTACTTTAAACATTTTCATATTGTACCTAGTCTTACATTTTACTTTTTTCCTGAAATCTGCTGCCCACATTTATAAGCTCATGCTATCTCCAAAAACTTTAGAAACAGAACAAAAATAGAATATCAGTGGAGGAGGAGAAGGACAAAACTTATTGCTTAGTCACAAATGGAAAAACAAACACAGTAGGGTCAAATGACTACAAGGTAAATAATGTGTGCCTATGGAGGGAGAGATTAGTGACTAACATGAAAATGCCAGAAAGCACTTAAACTGACTTCTGAGGGTTGCGGGTACAACTGTAACTGTTTGAATCCTTTGTCTGTTCGGCTTCTTCTGTTCTGACCCTGCATTCCACGTGACTCAGTTGCTTTGTGCTGCTATAAGAAAATATTTGAGACTAGGTGATTAAAGAATAGAAAGTTTTTCTCACACTCTCGGAAGTCAGGGAGTTCAATATGAAGGTTCTGTCAGTGACAGTACCTGGTGTGAGATGTTCTCTGCTTCCAAGATGATCCTTGTTGTAGTAGTCTCTGTACGCTGGAGTGGATGTTCCATGCTTAAGCGTGGAAAGGATGGATGAACGCAAAGGGTCTAAACTGGATTCCTCCAACCCTTTTATGAGGCACTAACTCGCCAATTCACAAAAGACTGCACCTATTAATGTTGCCACAGTGGGGATTCAAGTCCAACATGAACTTGAAGGAGGCGCATTTCAGCCATAGCAATATGTTTTAGATTTTTGTCTTTAGTGTGTAATGCCAGCTACAATTCCTGAGCTCTGTAGAGTGATTTGGTTTTGCTAAGGTTGGGAATGTTCCAGTCAGTGAATACATGACTATGTAAAAGCCAAAACTAATTCTATGTTGTTTACAAAGCAGCAACAATAAAAATATTGAAGTAACTTCCAAGAGTCAGAGAACAGTATCACATGCTTGAAAATTCACTGTGAAGGGCTGGCTTATCTGGACGTGCAGGAAAAATAGTACATAGAGTGTTGGAATTACGAACACTGAACTACTGGGATATGATTAAAGGTGACATATGATGTACTTGATTTACATGAGGTTAGAAGCTATGTGCAATGCTGAGACTGTGATAGGATAAACATTTCCCTTATATAACACGTTTTAGCTCTTAAAATCTGTCACAAGGCTAAAGACAAGCATTGCATAGTGCTGAAAGAATAGTGACAGCTTAATTCTCAACTTGATTGGCTCAGGAGCGGCTTGAAGTAAAGCAGACTTCTGGGTGTGTCTGGAGGGGATATGGAAGCATGACTTTGGGGTCCATATCTAGTCTCTGGCCCCTTCCCCACTGGCATTGTTCCCCTGTCCACTTCCCAGCCACCACGAACTGACTTTTTTGTTCTACTATGCCCTTCCACCATGATGTTTCTTTATTAGAGACAGACAACCTTGGACAGCAGTATCTGAAACTGTGAGCCAAGTAAACCTCTCTTCCTTTACATTGCAGGTTTCAGGTATTTGTCCTGGAATTGGGAAATCTGACAAATACAGAAAATTGGTGCCAGAGAAATGGAATCATTGCTGTGATTGTACCTGGTCATGTGTCCTGAAGCCCTTGGAACTTGTATCTCTTGCCACTTCTTTTCCATGCCATACTGAAAGTCCTAGATAATGAAATAGAATAAGAAAATAAAGGTATATAGATTATAATGGAAGAAATGAAATGTGTTTATTCACAGATGATGTAATGGTCTATGTGGAAAATCTGAAAGAACTGACATTTAAAACCTCTAAAAGTAACAAGTGAGTATTGCAAATTTGCACAGTACAAAGTCATCAAAAAACAAGTGGGATTTGAAGTAAAAACCACATGATTATTTACATTAGCATTTCCTAAAATCAAGTGAGTATAAATCTAACATGCTATGTACAGGACCTATGTGAGGAAAATGTAATAATATCAAAAAGAGCTAAATAGATGAAGAAATAGTCCATGTTTAGAAACAGAGAAAGTAATAGTTGTCAAGATGTCATTTCTTCACAATATGATCTATAGGTTCAACAGAGGCTCAATCAATATCCTACCAAGTAATTTTGTGGATTTTGAGAAACTGATACTTAAGTTTACATGGAAAAGCAAAACATCTAGCCAACTCAATATTGAAGAAGAACAACAAAGTTGGAAGACTTATATTAACTGACTTCAAGACTACTAAAATACTCAAGTAATGAGGATATTAGAAAATAAAAGTACAGAGGATATTATAAAAGAAAACAAAGAGGATATTAGAAAGTGGAAGGATATCCCCTCTTCCTGGATAGGTAGAACCAGTATAGTCAAAATGGGTATACTTCCAAAACTATTAGATATATTTAATGCAATCAATCAAAATATTAATAGCATTCCTTACAGAACTGGAGAAACCAATCCTAAAATTTGTATAAAACCAGAAGAGATCTAGAATAGCAAAAACAATTCTGCACAACAAGGGCAAGGCAAGGGACATTACAATTCCAGACTCTGAGTTATACTACGAAGTTACCATGATTAAAAACAGCACAGTATTGGGGAAAAAAAACTGACTCATGGAACAAAATAGAAGATGCAGAAACAACTCCAAGCAGACTCAGTTATCTTATCTTTGACAAAGGGGCTAAATCCTTTCACTGGAGGAAAGACAGCCTCTTTAACAAATGATGCTGGGAAAACTGGCTGTGCACATGCTGAAGACTGAATTTAGAGCCATATATCTCACCATGCACTCACCTAAAATCAAGTGGATCAAATACCTAAACATTAGAAAAGAAACACAATCTGTTGGAAGACAAAATAGGTAAAACACTTAAAGACAAATGTAGTCAAAGTCTTTCTGAACAAAACTCCAGTTGAACAAGAAATAATACCAAGAATTAACAAATGGGTATACATCAAGTTAAACAAACTTCTGCACAGAAAAGGAATTCATCAACAAAGTGAAGAGCCAACCTATAGAACGGGAAAAAATTTTGCCACCTACTCCTCAGACAAAGGATGAACATCTAGAATATATAAAGAACTAAAAAAAAAAAAGTGTGCCCACCAAATTTAAAGACCCAATTAAGAAATGGGCATCTGAAATGAATAGACACTTCTCAGATGAAGAAATCAAATGGCCAATAAATACATGAAAAATTGCTGGCGATTTGAGAAATGCAAATTAATTAACACTGAGATTCCATCTCATTCCAGAGAGAATGGCTCCCATCAGTGAATCAACCAATAAAGAATGTTGATAAGGTAGTGGGAGAAAGGAATCCTTCTCCATTTTTTGTGGGACTGCTAACTAGTGCGACCATTATGAAGTTGGTGTGGAGATTCTTTAAAGAATTACAACCAGAAATTCTATTTGACCTAGCCATTCTCCTTCTAGATATCTTTCCAAAAGAGTTAAAGACATCATATCACAGTGATGGATACATACCTATGTTTATAGCAGCATAATTCATAATAGCTGAATCTTAGAAACAGCTTATATGCCCATCCACAGATGAATGGATAAAGCAAATGTGTTATTTATACACAATGGAGTATTATTCTTCCATAAAGAAGGATAAACTTGAGTTATTTGTAGGCAAATGAATGCACCTTGAAGTAACTCAGACACACAAGTTAAACATGGCATGCCTTTTCTTATATAAAAAGTCAATATATAATAATAATATAATAAATATATATGACAGATAATAGGAAAACAGAGAGAGAGGGAGAGAGAGAAAGGGAGAGGGAGAGAAAGGGAAAAAACTATAGAGTATGATAATCTAGCTCAGAAAGTATCTAAAAGTGTACTTTGGTTTAATACAATTGTCTTACATATTTTATATATTCTTTGGCCTATTTGTCTGGTTTTCAATCTATGTATCTTATAATTAACTTAATAAATGAATCCGATGCTGGAATAAAAGGGGGGTGGAAGAAAGGGGAAAAAAGAATTGAAGTGTGTTGTGTCCATGTGCCAATTCTCTACAGTGAATGTGATCATCACGTACTGCAAGCGTGGACTAAAAAGTAAGAAAAAAAAAACTAGAATAATAAAGAAAGGGTAGTATTGGCTAAAAAATAGACAAAAGACCCGAGATAGAAGGACTTTACATTAGCCTGTTGAAGAAACATCTACAGTCTCACATTCACTGAAATATCTTCATAAGACATAATCAACATAAATGTCCATTAGTCAATTAATGAATAAAGAAACATTGGACAGATACCCCAAAGAATGCTATTCAACCTTCCACAGGAGGGAAGTTGTATCATTTGTGACAACATAGACAAACCTGGAGGACTTTATGGAGTGAAGTAAGTTAGGCACAAAAAGACGAACACTTTAATATACATTTTAGTGCTCATTAATTTTACAGAATACTGGATTTTGGTGTGGTGTTATCATATGTGTAACGAATTTTGATCACATGCATTCCCCTCCTGCTCTCCTCACCGTCTTCCCCTTGTCTGCTCTCAGCCTCTGCCTGCTTCCCTGCAGTCAGAAAGGCAGATACCACACACTCTCCCTTACAGGTAGAAACTACCAGAATTAAATACGTAGGAGCTGGTAGAGCGGTGGCGAGAAGAGGCTGCAAGGGGGATCAATGAGAAGCCGGTCAAGGGTTATAATGTTCCAATTAACAGGGGGAGTGACTGCTCCCATCCGGGGGGGATGGACATGCTACTGCTATGGTTTGTGCCCACAAAGTTCCCTGGGTTAGCAGCCTGATGCCAAGGCAACATTATCCACAGGCCTTTCCTCACACCTGGGTCTCCAATGACCACGTGGTCCCTCCCTGTTCTCTGTGCTTCCACCCTGATGCCATCTGCCATGGTGAGATACAAGCCAGGGGGCGTGCCCGTGCCAAGCTGCTACTATAGTTTGTGTTTTCCATCTCCAAAAGTGTGAACGCAGCGAGTCTCTTTTCTTTAGGAGGCATCCAGCTTCCAATAGTGTGTTACAGGAACAAAAAGTAGAATGAGACAGTTAATTAGCTTTATTCTACCACTTTGCATTCAGGCATATATCATAGTATCACCTATGCACAGTCACTCTACAAAAATTAATTAACTATGAAAATCAGAGAACAGAAAAAGAGGGGTATAGATATGATGTTTCAGATCTGTGACATGACCCTGGGCTGGCTAGAGGGCATTAGCCCAGCTGAGGGTGCCAGGTCCCACAGGTCAGTGGAGAAAAATTCTGATTGCCGAATCCTGCTTGGGTTTCTCTATGTAGCCAACACCTCACTGAGTCTTCAAATCCAGTTTTGTTTTTTTTTTATTTTGAAAAGAATACAACCAAACAAAACAAAACAGAGTAAAGTCAATCAAAACAAAGCAATGAACATGGTACATGACTTTTAAACAGGGTAAAAAGCAATCGATAAGGCTACCATAATGCCTCTTGTTATCTGCAATATACCTGCCCATACCATCAGGGATAAGTAAAATCAAACAAAATACAAAAACCAGCAGCCAGCACAGATCTCCGCGTCCGCCACTCTCCTTCACCCATGCGCCTTTCCACAGAGACCTCTGGGGTCGACCGCAGCTGCGACCATGACCGCAACCGTGACCGTGCATCTCCAGGCTCAGCAGGTCTTCTGGCAGGGTGAATCCGGCTCCAGGCTAAGGTGCTGCCAGCCACCACTTTCTTCGTTTAAATTCTTTTTATTCTCTTTGTGGGCTTCAAGTCATATTTTAGATTCTTCCTTGGTCCAGGGGACCCACTTACTTCCTTCTTGTCCTCTCCATGATGTGATATTCCAGCATCTGAACTGTTTCTCTTAGAGAGACTGTTTACTCTGCTGCTTACTGTTCCGCCATCTTTCTCCAGGTCTCAAATCCAGTTTCGTGGCCTGAGCCATTTTGCTGTGGCTCTTTCCTCTCCCAGAGATCAGGGCTGTCTGACACGGCCTGTGCACTTCCTGATTTGGAATCTGCCACGTCTGAGGGCACTTTCTCTGTGACCTTCTTCACTCCTTTCCAAAGGTGTTGAGAAAAGTGCTGGACTCTTTTTGTGTTGGTGACACCGCTGAACCCACTGAAACCTTCTCAGGAAGTAGACCTTTGGAGAGGCCTGGAGTCCGTGTCCAGCACTGGGCCACTAGTGGCTGATTAAGCCATTCTCCGAACAGTCAGGATGTGGCCTGGAGAAGTGTGAGCTGCAGGAAACTGTGTTTCTACACTGGCATGGGAGAGAGAAATCTTTTATTAAAGAATACAGAAAATGCCCATACAGAAATGAAAGTGGGGCACCCTGTTAACAATGCAATTCAACAGGTTTGCTGCAGCGCTTCAGAAATAGAGCAGTAGTGGTTGGCACAGCCACAATCATACACTGGAAAGAACGGCTGCCTAGTCCGCTGTGCGGCTTCTCTCCCTTTCTGGGAAGGGGATTAATAGAAGCTGTTTCCCTCAAGCACCATGTGAACCAAGGCTTTTCTAGTACCAGAAATGACACAGCTTCTAATGACTTTCAGGATGCTCGGTGCTTATCTTCAGCCTCACAACTCAAAATTCCCTGTAGACTCTGCAGTTTTTGCCAGCGTTCAGTGAGTGTGTAGAGGTGGTTTGCAACAGGTCTCACTCCGCAACTCACAGCGGACTGCTTTGGATTCTGTTTTGTCCCAGTCTGTGGAGTGAGCCTTACAAAATCGACACGGCTGAGACCTGTGGTTGCCTCTGAAATGATTTCATCCAACAATGAAATATTTGGGTTGGCCAACATGGGTTACCAGCTGGCTAAATACTGGTGAGTCTTGGGGTACTGAAATGTCGTCATTAGTAGAGGTTGGCAGACAGTTCACGGAGGTACCGACCACTACCACAGGACTGTGTCCAGCAAATAATGGGAAATATTGTTAGGCTGGAGGTGAAAACTTCAGTCTAACAATATTTATAAAGTGCTTTTCAATTGCAAATGGATTTTCTGAAGAGTCATTTTTCTCCCTTTAAAAAGTTTAGTTGTGTATCCAAAGTCGTGATATCCTGATATAAAAGTAAATTATTCTTCTATGGAAACAATGGTGTTTTGTTAGGGCCCCCAGACCAAATTTCCCAAGAGACATCGCATTGTTATTGCTTAAGTCATTGACTTGAGGCTCAGAAAATGTATTCTCGGCAGCTGTCTTTATTCCTTTTATATGTTAGCTGTTTCCCGTGACGAGTCTTTCAGGTTACAAAGAAATGCACATTGAGAACTCTGTTTGTTTTTCCTAAAGTCCCCTATAAAGTGTCAGTGATTTTGAAGAGGTTCTCCTTGAATTGAACTCCTCAGGTTGGAGATTTACCAGGTTGATTTAGGAGTTTGAAATCCTGGAGTGTTTCCATAAAATGAAGATTTACAGTTCATAAATATAATGACAAAAGTGTGAAGATACATTTGTGTTCTTGAAAAACTATTAGAACAAAGACACTTTTCATAGAAAGTTCAGGAGCTGCCATTTCCTTCAGACAGAAGTCTGTCCTGGCTATGCCAAGTGGCTTTTATAATTGTCATTTGTTTAAGATGGTGTCTCTCCTGCTTTCCTGGGAAGCCACTTCCTCCTGGAAGGAACATGATTGGAGAGAGAGAAACTACGCACTGGGACATTTAACCAGTGACAAGCAGAAAGAATGGCAGGAAAGCTTGTTGAAACAGGGCGCATTCTTTCTGTTCACCCCAGCTCAACCTGGGCTTAGCTTGCAAGTTGCCCGTCTGGTTCTTATATTTAGTCTCAGATTTTTAGCTATATTCCTTCTTGCGTATAGAGGCAAATGACCTACTTATTAATTGATGTTAAATCATCTGCTATGTCTAACTGTGAAAGAAAAACATGTCATGCTCTGACCTCACAGGGGAAATGTCAAGGGGAACAATAAAGAAATTGTGTCTTAGTGGACCTTCCAAGTAGTGATAGAAGTGATGTGAGGTCAACAGTGATGTGACTCTGCCAAAAAAGGGCTGGGCTGAGAAATAGCAGGGATCATGAGTCTGGGGAAAACCTCTGGACTTTCTTTCAGTTGGGTTGTGAATTGAACTGACATAATTTCCAAGCTTAGGATGAATGTTGGAGCTTACCTTGAGGTTAAAGAAGGGGTAGACTTCCAGATTTGCTTACTTTATCTTGGTTTTTAGAAAGGCAGAATTGTGGATCCATTCTGCTCTGTCACCTCTGTAAAAGGCTCATAACTCTGACGGAGGGATAGAGGGTTGTGCCAACCCTCTGCCTAACTCCCTTGATATGGGTGTTTAGTTATGAGAGAAGAAATACTTGATATCACAGAAATAACATTAACCTGTGAATCAGAAGTCTGGGATTCAGGACTGACGGTGGTTTTGAGACAAAAAGGAGTTCTGTTTGTACTTATACTAGTCCAAGAAGCAGAAACCAGGGCTATCATGGGAAAACTGAGATGGATGGTCATCAGTCTACCTATTTACCATGTGTTTCGACAAAATACTGCTGTAAGGGAATGATGAAGGGACCAAAGTAGGCTGGGCCATTTTTTTTATAGTCTTTTCTTTTAGATTAATTGCATTTAAAAAGAAGCAGGACCCAATGTGGAGAAAGAGAACTATGTAAGGAAGTATTGGGGGCATTATGGACACCAAAACTGTAGTCATGAAAGCCTGCATCATGTGTACTTGGAATTTACCCTGAAATACAAAGTTCTTACATTTTACCAGTAATCAACTTTGCCGGTCAATTGTTGTGTATCTGAAGATAAAAGCTCAAGGACTCTTAGTCCTCTCCTGTCCTAATTTGATGACTTTTGGCATACTTCTTCTGACCAGCCTCAGGCCTTCCACTCCATTAATGTTTTCGTAGGATTAGAAGGACACAGGACACCTTTTGCAGAAGCCCTGCTATCCTGGCGACAACTGTCTTCATGGTCCACGGAGCCCAAACCCTTTCAGCCATCTGCTCAGCCTACCAGTCATGGTTCTGAATTAAGCAGCTGGAGGGCAGTCATTAGCAAACACCTTCTGTTGGCTTCCATACCATGACCGAGAGATTTCAACTGGCAGTTTGAGGTTATATAAGACACTTAACGTTAATATGTTTCATGAAATTTGACTCAAAGACCCTGTCATGTAAGCGTTCTACATACATGTTAGTTAAATAATACTAATGTAAGGTCCTTGGGCAGGTGAATACAGAATAACATTTTTTCCAAAAAGAAGCTTGTGCCTGAGATTCTCTTTAAACCATCCAACAAGTGTTTGGGAATATCAAATAAAAAACATGGCATGGGTGCAAAGATTTGCTGTCAGGTTGAGCTGGGTGCTGGGAAGCTGCTACTCATCCTTAATGTTGATTTTCTTATACACCTGGCATAGGTGGAGACCGATATTTTCTTTCTTGGCCGGGAAACATGAGGGAAAGCAGAAGTTTCTATTCTTGGTCTCACCTTGGAACACTGGATGATGAAGGCAAGTGTCCCCTATTCCTGGAAGAGGGAGCCTGAGTCCCAGGACACTTATGTAAGGGCTGCAGCCAACAAGTTAGGCTGAGTGAGAAATATATACCACTTTGTGAAGATTTGAGGGGTTTTTCTTAAAGATGCTAGTGCAAGATAAAGTGACATGGCTAGATGTTGGAAATTTATTAATAATCTGTTTTAGAAAATACTCAAGATATCATATTACATACCTTTAATGAAAAATAAAAATTGAAGTGCATAAATTAGAAAATAAGGCCAAGATAAATGGAAATCGAGACCAGAAATATTCAGGGTATACATAGTTATTGAATTGAGCTACCAATTTGGCTCTTGTCTTCCTGGAAGCCAAAGGATTACAGAAAACATTTTTTAAAATTTATGCAATTCATGAAACACTAAAAAAGATTTCCTGGCACGACAATGTGAAAGAAATTTATTTTATGGGGTGTCATGTAAGGAATATAGTAATACAGTGAGCAGCGCCCTCAGTCTCATATCAGGAAATACAGAGAGTAAAGTTTGCAAAGCCACTTCTTGCAAACTTTTGGCATTCACCACCTGGTAACTTGTCAATGTGATTATGGTCATGGTGGATAGACATAGAGATAAAAAGGCCAAATACCCTGAACTAGAGAAACTCAGTTTCTAGTGGAAAATACAGATATGTTACACAGACAATAAAAAGACACAGTCATCAGTACAGTACTGAGGGTATTAAACAGCATGTTCTGATCAGTTCTACAAAACTATTCTTTCTTTTCTGAATGATTCAAATGATAATCTCATTTTCTTGATTTCATCATTTTATTTTAATAACATGCTTTTCAAGATAAAAATATTGGACTGGCCATATAAGTTACTTTATGAATCCCAAGTTTCTGAGTGTTATAGCTGGAAACAGCTGAGAGGGAACGTGAGGAGGACAGCAGAAGAGGCTGCAGAGGAAGCCAGCCCTTTGGGTCACATGTCCCTGAGTTGAAGGAAATTTTCAAAATAGCCGGGCGTGGTGGCTCACGCCTGTAATCCCAGCACTCGGGAGGCTGAGACAGGCAGATCATTGTGAGTTTGAGACCAGCTTGGGCTACAAAGTGAGCTCAAGGCCAGCCTGAATGGCATAGTGAGACCCTGTCTCAAAAACACCAGGGCTGGGGATCTAGCTCAGCGGTCTAAGCGCCTGCCCGGCAAGCACAAGGTCGTGAGTTCAATCCCCGGTGCCGCAAAAAAAAAAAAAAGACATTTTCAAAATAATTAATCTCACACATAAGCATTCATAGAGCTTATTGAACATGACCACTCTTCATAAATAGATGTGATTAGTTTTATATTCTACAGCTATATTTTTAATCTTTCTCATTTCTTGGGTAATTCTCTAGGATGTACTAGAATTATAGACATGTTTTTTCCTTGATACATGTATAGTTTGTTATTATCAGGTACTGTACATTGCCAGTTATACGTGAATACTAAGTGAGAGGACCTATCCTAAGGTAGAGAATGTTTAAGATTTGAGACTATATCAGAAAAATTCCCTATGTGTCAGCTACTCCTCCGTCCTCAGAATTATAAACAAACTCCTTATCACCCCTGTATATACTGACAGAGATATCTCAGATATGCATTCATCTCCTGTCTCATCTTACTTTTCTCCACTATACCACTTTACTTCACCAAATCTGGTAAACCCCAATGCTAAATTCTGGAGAAAAATTACAGCACTTCTTGCTAGAATATATATAGACATGAAAACAATGACAAAATAATTGTAAAGTGCAGTATTTTCAACCAGAATTCTGTACGTGTCCTCTCCCCTAAATGTTTGAAAAACTAGGCAACATAATGATTGTTTTTCCACATCCGCTAAATTCAGAGAGAATTCACAGCCAAAAGACCTGGTCTATAGGAAATGTTAAAGGAAATATTTTCTAGCAGAAATAAAATGCCTGTAAATGGAAATCTGGATTATTACAAAGGAGTAAAGAACAACAAAAATGCTATCCATGTATGAATTAAAAATATTTTCTTCTCATTTTCAATCTCATTAAAAATTAACTGCCATTTTAAAGAAAAAAAACCCAATCTGTTGCATGATTATAACACATAGGGTTGAAGTGTTGCCAAGTATAACACAACAGAGAAAAGGGAAAAATGGAAGTTTAAGGTGTGACTGACAGACATAGTGAATGTTTAAATACATTTTATGATAATAAAAGACTTTCCCATGAATTCCCCTAGAAATGCTCCTTCTCACTTTAGACATACATCCCATCATCCTTACCACTTTCTGAAGTAGCTCTGTAAGTCCTTTTTTCCTGAGTGTCTTTAGTTGTGCTGTACTGGGTACCTCAAGGTTTGAAATCAATTCAAAATGTTTCCCATTCATGATAATTTTAATTTGGGGGAAGCTCCAGAATTCACATGGTGCTAGGTCTGGTCAATAAGGTGGATTAGAACACAGGGTCGTGTTTTTATGAACTACCTTTCCACTGGATGGTATATAGCTGCAGCATTCACCATATTTTTGACCATACCTCATAAAGATATTAAAAAAAATAACTTCCAGAACTGCTTATGAAAGTATCAAGAATGATGGGATAAGTGTATTCGAAGTGAGAGGGAGTGTTTTGATGTGGATTAATAGCAATGTGACTTGCAGTGTAATAAAGTTTCAAAAAAATTTTTAACATTCACTATACTTTTTGATCATACAACATGGAGTCATCCCTCCAGGTTTGTGTATCCATGAATTCCACATCTGCAAGTTCAACAAAAGATAGAAGGAAAATAATAAGAAAAATATGATACCTGCCCTGAATGTGTATAGATTTTGTCCTTGTGTTTATTCTCTAAATCATTCAGTGCAACAAGTATTTACATAGGTTTACATTATGTATTATAAGTAATTTAGAGATGATTTAAACTTATACAGGAGGATGTGTGTAGGTTATATACACTTGCTATATCTTTTATATATTGGACTTGAAGATTTGTGGATTTTAGTGTTGAGTAGTGTCCATAGATACTGAGAAATGACTGCACTGCTGGATGATTTTGACAGTTTACACAGCTGATGTAATATTTTTAGAAGGTAGACTATATTGTCTTAAAGATGAGCACTTGTAAGTATTGAAGCCACTACCAAAATAAGAAGGAGTTGTAACTAAAAAATGAGGTGCCACACAAATATGCAATACAAATGAAAATAGAGAAAGCAGGAAAAATGAACAAAGAATCTATGAGATAAATACATTGCAAAAGACAGGAGGCTAAACCCTAACCACATTGTTTAATTAAATGAAAATGGTCCGTAGAAACTGTCACTTTGGATTAAAAGCAAAACCTTTTAATATGCTGTCTAAAAGAATCTCACTTCATAAGTAAAGATACAGGTAGTTTAAAAATAAAAAAATGGAAAAAATAATTTAGAATAATCAAAATTTTGAAAAAATCTGAATGGATCTATTAGGATTATGCAAGAAGGTTTAAAAACAAGAACTATTACCAAAGTTAAACGGAGACATTTCACAAAAACAAATAGACTAAATCATCAAGAATAAATAATAATCAAGAATTTATGTACAACTAATGAAAGAACATCAAATTTCATCAACCAAAACTTGATACTACTGAAAAAAGAAATAAACAAATCCTAATTATAATTGGAAGTTTCAACACTCCTTTCTTAGTTATTTGATAGGACAAAAACAAAAATGCAGCAAGGTAGGAGAAAACATAAACAAAACTTTCAACCCTCTTGGCCTAATTGACATTTATGGAAATCTCCACCCAACAAAAGAACATGCATTCTTTTTCAGTACACATGGGAATTTCTTCAGGCTGTATCATACCCTGATTCATTAACCAAGTCTCAGGAAATTTAGAAAAAATAATGCAAAGTATGTTTTTTACTAAAGTACAATTAAGCATATATTCCTAGCAGAAAAATAAATGAGATCCTCAAATATTTAGAAATTGGATAATACATTTCTGAATAACCAAGAGTCAAAAATCAGCCACAAAATATTTTATGACTCAATAATAATGCAAGTCTAACATATCAAATATAATAATATAGTTAAAGAGGTACTTAAACTTACAGGATTATTTCATTAGAAAATAAAAAAACTTTAAAACAATGATGTAAGCTTTCATTTTTGAATACCAGAAAAAAAGAGCAAACTAAAGTAAGCTGAGGAATGGAAATAATACATGCAGTATAAACCATAAAGTTTGGTGCTTAAAGTGTCAATAAAGTAGACTCCAAGCCAAAACTGATCAGTAGAACCAATGAAAATGATAAACTTCTATCTAGACTGATGATGAAAAAGATAATATGAATTGTCAATAGCAGGAATGAACAGGGGAATATCATCCCAGATCCTTAGAATTTTATTAAAATTCTACTAAGGGAACATAAGAAATAATTTTTGCCAATAGATTTGACACCTTAGATGCACCAATTTCTCAAAACATGCCATCTGAGGTCACTTAGGAAGAAAGAGATAGCCTAAATAGTCCTATAATCTGCAAATAAGTGGATTGCATAGATGACTCCCATACACAAACCTACTGAAGCTTTCCAAACCAGATGAGTTCAGTGATGAATTCTAACAAACAGTTAGTTAAGAAATAACTCTATAAGAGAGCAATTCTTTTATGGAACTAGAATTACTCTGATACAAAAAGAAAAAAGCAACACAGGGGAAAGAAGCAATACAAGGGGGAAAAAA
>RJWT010016633.1:0-19746 GCA_004365215.1 Cuniculus paca | reverse complement strand
ATCTTATCCCAACTCTCTCTGAACTCAGCTGTCCTCGACCTCCCTTTCTGCACCACATCCTCTTTCATTCATTAAGTCTCCCTGCTCCTCTGACAGGTTTAGAAGTCAGAGGTAAACTCACATGGCAAGTTTCATGGGGGCCCTTTCTACAGAGGTGGGGGTGAAGGGAGGCACATTGCATATCTGGGAGCAGCAGCAGCAGCAGGGTGCTGTCACCTCCCCTGGGCCCAGCAGGGAGAAGGGAAGAGCCCTGTCCCTTTTGGTTAGCATAAGCCACAGCCAAGCCTAACACCAGTCCTCAGGACAGGAGGACACTGATCCTGGTCTCCTGGGCACACAGCCATCTCCCCCCTTTCCCAGGCTCCAACTGCAGGATGTGCAAAACGAGGAATAGAGGTGAAAATTAACTTATGAGCTCAGGCCTGCTCATCTTAACCATCAAACCTAGATCAGCACTTTGCCACACACTTTCTCATATGTCATTTAATTTACCCCTCTCGGTGACTCTGTCATTGTTCCCATCATTCTGCAGAAGACAAGGAAGCGAGCTCAAATAGGTCATGGGACCTGTGCATGACGGCACAGCCAGCAAGCAGCAGAATCTCCAAAGCCCAAGAACGTGGTACTCGGGATGGCCTTGGCGTCTCCTGCAATTTGTAAAGCTGCCTTTTCACCTTGCCCTGTGGGGCTTTGTGTTCTGCCTGCACAGGATGTGACTGGCATCCGTCACATGCGCCACTGTACCTAGACACGGGACATGCAAGTTAGCAGGAGGTTTCCACAGTTAGGCTCCCAATCCCCCAGAGCCTTCTGGGATCACACAGAGGAACCTGGGTTGAACTTGGCGTGGAAGGTCAGTGCTTACCGGTTCTTACTGCTTCTCGTTCCTGGCTAGTACATACTGAGCAAGCACCTGGCTTACAAAGACTTTAAAAACCCGAAGAGAGTATTTGCATCCTCGTGTTCCAGATGAGGGAAGGGGACTCCGAGAGATGAAGTGAGTAGCCCGAGGCCTGGCATCTGGCAGGAGGCAGAGGCAGGATGGACACCCTTGATCGTCTGCTTCCCAAGTCTGGATTCTCTCCATGCTACAGGGCCCTGCCCCAGCAGTGGGACTCTTCCACCGAGGAGACGAGGGATCCTCGGGTGATCTCATACACATTCTCCTCACCTACTCATCACTGCTGCTGCACCCATGGACTCCAGTGGGCTGAGTCTGATTGGAAGAGAAATCACAGAGCAGCCCAGGGAAGAACCACCAGGAGAGGACTCTGCAGACTCCCAGGAAATGCAGGGCTCGCCACTCTCTGTCCTCCTTCTTTCTGCCTGATTTTCCAGATTCTGGCTGCACACGCGTCCTCACAGGCCAGTGCGTGCTCTGAGAGCAGCCACCAGGGCTGCACACGCAGCTGGCTTTTCTAAGGCTCTGTTGTTGTGTCCCCTGGTGGGCAACTAAAATCAAGAGGTAGTTGCTAAAAAAAAAAAAAAAAAAAAAAACAGGTCTAGTTCATATTTCATTTTACTTGAGAAAATGGAAAACGCTGAAGAGATACTTTAAGGTCAAATTCTCCTGGAAGTTTCATACTGTGTCTTGGCTATCTGAATGAACCAACTCTTTGTGCCCCTAATGATGACCATGTAGTCAATCATTTTATCCTGCCACGCCTGGCCCTGAGTGCCCGGAAACATGAGCACTAAGTGTATCTACACATCCCTCTTTATTTCTCCTGCCTGCCAGAGCCAACAGACCCCAGGGTACCGATGGAGGCGACTTGCTAAACCCTAGTACCTTGGCTTGGCCCCTAGGCGCCCATTTCTAATCACACCCTCAAGCTCTGAGTGAGATGCAGCGATAAAACGAGAGGGAAAGCCATTCATTTATACTGTGCCGCGTTTCAATTTTTCTGAGATTTCCACACAATCATCTTTTATGAGCTATAGTAAAACCACATGTTTATACAGTCTATCTCCCTGAGCCCCACACATTTTAGCAACATTATCTTATGTAACACCTGGGGTTTGAGAAACAGCCTGAACCATGCACTCGCTTATGCAAACAGTTTTGAATTTTCCAGATGTATCCATTTCCCTTCGAGTTAGCAAAAAGCTTATTGGGAAGATATCTCCTCTCCCCATTCCCGCCATCCCCAATCCCTTCTTCTCCACCTGCAAGTGATATTTGCATCTAAAAATGAATGTCTGCCTTTCCAGAAAGATGGAAGTAATTTTTCTGATTTTGTTTTACAATTCCTGATGAATATCTTTATCTGTGTTTCTGTCACAGAGCAGCAGGTTCTGCCTAAAATTAAATCACAAAGTTGCCGTTTTTCTCCCTCCTCCCCAGACTCCGTACTGGAATACATTTTTAACTCTTTTGTCTCCATCATCTACATTTGTTCAGCTGCCAGGCCCTGTCACTCTTTGTACATAATAGTTGAGCGTCTCTTCAATCCCTCCAGCCTCTATCCTACTCAGACTTGTAAATCCACAGTCAGGCTGTT
Organism: Cuniculus paca; assembly: GCA_004365215.1. Classification (NCBI taxonomy): domain Eukaryota; kingdom Metazoa; phylum Chordata; class Mammalia; order Rodentia; family Cuniculidae; genus Cuniculus; species Cuniculus paca. Next base: position 17,245 of record RJWT010016633.1, on the reverse strand, counting down.
TCATCTGGCTCCCAGCAAGTCTGTTTCAATCTCTTTTGCACCTTTCAGCCTCATAAATCCTCTCTGGATCCCGTCTTCTGCTGAACGCTGCTTGTGACTGTCTCTAGCCAAATGGGGCCCAGGAACTGGATCTCGCCTGCTGGCTGTGTTTATAAATAAAGTTTTACTGGCACACAGCCACACCCATTTATGGACACAAGGTCCAAAGCTGCTTTTCAGTGAGCTACCATGGTGGAGTTTAAAGTCCCAAATATTCACCCTCTGCTTCTTCAGAGAAGCAGTTTGCCAGGCCCTGCTGTATGGAACAAGGTCCGTGTCCCTGAGCCCAGCACACAGACTCTATGGCCTGGTCTCAGTCAGCCTTTCTTACCAGACCCCTGAATGCATCCTCTGCAGCCCACCCCGCATGAATGGGTGCCATTTCTGCACCAGCCCCAGCCCCCTGTGCACCCCCACTGAATCGAATGCTTGTGTTTTCATGCTCCCTTCTGAGTGCAGCTAAGTATTTCCCACAAATTCCGTGCCTGTGTGTGCGTCTCTCTCCCTCTTTAGACAGCAACCCCCAACAAGCACATGTTTCTTAATCATTTTTGAATTCCCTGGGCCCTGGCAGTGTGTCTGGAATAGAGTAGTGTAGGAGACTAGAATATGCATGCCCAAATCCCCCTCTTTGGCACAAGCATTATTTTGAGACAGAGCAGATACAGGAGAAACTGAAAATAAAGCAGAAGTTAACTTTTCATCAGAGAAATTTACATTTACAAAGAAAATCTCCATGCATATGGGTGTTTCCCTCCCTACTAGAAAGATCACAAAAACCACAGAAAAGCCCCGCAGAAGGCACAGGCTGAGATCTGTCCAACACGCCTTGCTCTTGTTTGCTCTTCCCGACGCCTCTCCCTAACCTTTCCAAGAGTTTCAGTGGACAACAGAGGTGAGTCTGAATGCTAAGTCACTCCTCTGAGAAATACTCGTTTTTCTCCTTACCTTTCACATGTAAACACGTTAATATACCTGTTTATTTCTCTCTTGCTAATCTGCCTTTTGTTACAGGCGACCCAGCTAAGGAGTCAGAAAGAATAAGGAGAAAATTGCTTTTAACTCCCCTAGAGTTCCTACCTGATGCACATGGAATGAATGAAGGAATCATCAATTCCTAACCACCTGTCTTTTTTCTTCTTTGCCCCCCATATACTCTTCAGGCTCAGAAGCCCTAACCTATCTCACCGATTCCACAGCTCAGAGCTTGTCATGCCCTCGCCCTCTCTTCTGAGCTCCAGCCCCTTCTCCTCCAGAGCCAGTCCCTGCCTGCTCCTGCCCACGTCATCCCCTTGACCTCTGAACTCCAGCACCCCAGGTGCATGGGGCTCTCAGTGACTCTCTCCTGCTGACTTGCTGTGTGACCGAATGGGTTCCTGTGGATAATTCTTGCACGACTAGCCATAAACTAAGATTTTCAGGTGGAGTTCTCCAAAATACAAGTTTTTTTTGTTTTTTGTTTTTGTTTTTTTACAAGTTTTGCAACAATGAGCAGCAAGGCTAGAGAGCGGTTGATAATACATCACTGGATCTAACAGCCAGGAGCATCTTTATAGTGAAAATTTTGAGGGAAAGGCATAAGTTGTCTACCCACATTGCCTGACGATAAGAAAGAAAATATGAAGCAGGAGCAATTGGGGAATAGGACAAAAGCAAGAGGGAACATTCATTGCTACTAGATCGCTTGGGGTTAACAGTCCTGAAAATTCACTCATAAGCAGGTCCTCTTTGGTAGTGCCTGGTAGTCAGCTCCCCCTGGGTTACGAGCCAAGGTTTCAATATACTCGGGATATGGACCAGGCTAATAATGGTTTGGCCTGCAGCTAAGTGATTAACTTCCTGTATCTTTCCTCTTCTCTCCTTTCTTTTCTTGCCCTTGTAGTAATTAAATTTAGGACATCTCAGAGCTTTTCCCTTTAGCCCTAGTAGGAGCAGGCGCTGCTACTGAGGGATCCTGCATCAGACTCTGGGTTCAGTCCCCTTCTGCTCGGTCACTCTTGGGCAAATCGGCACCGGAACTCTTGGTTTCTTCACTGGCAAGATGAAGGTGATCCGTAAACTTCACTAGGCTGTACAGGATGCTGAGATAACAGGTGAAAATGCTTAGTCTTTATCTGGGACTTTGAAAAAGGCATAATTATTCATTCATTCAACAAACATTATCATTGATTGTTCATTATGAAAAATAACCTCCCTCCCAATCTGCTGTCCTCATAGGATTTACTCTCTCATGGAAGAGGCAGATGATAAGCAAGGCAAGTATAGACTGAGAAGCTGATTGGTGCTTGGTAACTGGCAAAGTGGGGAGGAGGAGAGGAACCAAAACATCATTAGAAGGTAATTTACTGAGAAGGTTTTTAGATTTGATTTTGAAAGGGTCTTTGTTATTACTTTCAGGTGACCATTTAACCTTTTCATAGAAACGTTAGTTGGATGAATAAAGGAAGGAAGAAAGTGAGGCAGGAAATAAAAATTTACAATTGTACTTTTAGAAAAACCTGCAGGTTCAGGACACAAGCTCAGTTCAAACTTCCTAAGGTCTTAAAGACTCAATAAGTCTGGGCCATTTCTTTTTACCTGTAAATCAGCCTTTTTCATCCAGGTATAGACCTCCCTTTTTCCCTCCACCTCTGCCGCCTGCGACAGAGAATGTGTACTTTTAAAATCTTAATAGGTCCCTTTAAGCCTCTTACCGACGCATCCTGAAATTTCTTGCTCTGTGATAGAAGTCAAAGAACCTACAACCTGCCCCACGGGTAGGATGAGTCAATGTTCACCACTTCCATTCTGAGGGCCTCCTGGGTCTCTGCCCAGCGACATTTCTTTTGGTGAGCCAGCGGCAGGAGGTAAAGAGGTATCAGAGCTACAACTTTAATAAGTCCGCTGAAGGCTTTGTAAAAACGAAGTTAATATGTAAAGATTTCTATGTAGCTGGGATGCTAATTATAATGACTTCTTTGTATGTTGAATACATTTATGTTCCCCAAGTTCATAAGCTTTCTAAAATACAAAAATTAGAAGAACATCTTACCATACTGGTATCCTCAAACAAAACTGTTTGTGATGATAGGCTTTTTTTCAGGCGTATGTTTATGTGTTTGTAGGTGTATTATTATAGAAATCAGACCTAAAACATCATGCACTCTAGGCAGCATCACACTAATAATTGAAAGATTGGGCATCATCCAGGCACGGTAGGACATGCTTGTAATCCCAGCACTCAGGAGGCTGAGGCAGGAGGATTGCTGTGAGTTTGAATCCAGTGTAGGCAACATAGTGAGACTTTGTCTCAGAAAACAAAACAAAACAAAAAATTAAAAATAAAAGATTAGGCGTCAATCACCTAGAGTACATCTGTAGGCAAGTACGCTCTGCTTAGACATTTTATTTTTAAAAATAGCAATATAGATAAAGATGTATTTATGTCATTTAGCACTTAAGTAGGTAAAGGTAATCTATGAAATTATTTTACACTAAAATGGCAATGTCAATGTGTTTTTAGAGAGATTAAAAAAAAAGAACTTAAGTCCTGATATGATAATATCATCATAATTGTTACCCTAAAATGCCATGTTTGCTCTGGTTGTTTTTATTTTGCATTTTCCTTGCAAGACTTTATAACTATTATCTGTTAACATTCTGCAGAAATATGACTTCTAAAAGATAACCTACCTAGTATGTTAACATGACAGACAGAGCGTGACACAGACTCCTAATATAAATGCTGCTGATGATTAATGGAGATGGTAGCCTTACTTCATGATTCCAAGTGCCCTGATATCCAGATAAAATTACAATAGGTTAAATACCTACAACTCCCACTTCAAGACAGGTGCAACTGACTTTCTGTGTGTCCAACAACTGAAGCTTGAAGACCAAAGCTGAACAAAGATAAAAGGGCTGAGGGAAATCAATATTCAGCCCTTTTCCTCCAAGTGCAGCCAGGACCCAGTGCATGATGGGGCCCCCGTGAAAGGGCCCTGCAACTCTGGTGAGTGACCCAACTTTTCAAGCAAGTGAATTGCTGTGTACTTCGATCAGTGTACTTCTTTTAAAAAGGAGGTTCACCAAAAAGGGGACTGCCCCCCGTGATTCCAAGGGAATCCAGAAGGTCAAGCAAGACTGATCTGTCCTGGCAAAGACCACAACTGGTGCAGGGAAAAACTAGAGGAGATAAGAGGTTGCTCATATTTTCCCTAAAGTAACAACCTTTGAACACACACACACACACACACACACACCCCAATTTTAATGAACACAAGTCTCTCTTTGACTTGGTCTTAAATAGACAGCAGGAAAGTAAAACCAAAAAGTTAGAATAGTAGTATGCAAAAGCAGAAAAATGTAGACTAGATATAAAGAGACTCCAAATAGTTTACAAACCCTACAGACACTCTCTAGCTGCATCTATAGCATCTTAGCTTATACCCGTAAAAGGTCATGATTCCTAGGCCAATAGCTCTTCCAAAAATGTACCTTTCTGCTTCTTAGTGTATCGCCTTTAAGTTATTCTAATGTGCTTTCAAGTACACCCTAGGTAAGGATTCGGCTTCTTGTGTCGGTGCGCCTATTGGATAACAGTGCCAATGTGATTATTCTACCTACTGTGCTTTTTCACCTTTGCATATGAATTAACTTTCTGTTATCTACTCCAAACAGTTTATGTTCATGTTATCTAGAGCTAGTCACCACAAAGATCTTTGAGCCTACAAAATAGAGGCCAACTTCCAGGTTTTAAACACAGTAATAAGAGTTTCAATGGCAAAACATTCAAATAAAAACATAATCTTTACTATTTATTCCTGGGTCATTATTATAACTACAATTTAGAAATTAGATTTCTCATTAACAAAATAGAGAAAAGTTATACTCTTACACTCCTCTTATACTTGAGTAAACATCTCAAGACAAATAGAGGTTACTATTAATGATAACACATTATTTGAGTTTTTAAATTTTTCGTCCTTGCTTAACATGCTCGTCACATTTCTATCTTTCAGACTTCTTCAGCTCCCAGTCAAATAAGGCTCACTTGTGTCATTATTAAAGTAATGTTGTATACATATTCCTGACAACTCTACAGATGTGTCTCTGCATTACAAGACCTACATTCATAAATTAATGCCATGTCACATTCTGCTTTCTATTTTAATGACTAGCAAGTCATTGCTGGTGCTCTGGTTCTCCAAAACAAGCTGGTAAAAAAAAAAAGAAAGAAAGAAAGAAAGAAAGAAAAAAACAAAACAAAAAAAAACCTCTAACTTGTTTTATGATGATAATATGTATTAAGAATTTTTTTCTACGGCCTAAAGTATTGTGGTTGTGGGCTAATATCTCATGTATCCATGCCCTATTTTTCAGATTGTCAATGGATATGGCTCTTCAAACAACAAAACTTAACCTTTCCAAGTCTTTATTTATTTATTTATTTGTACCAGGGATCAAACTCACAACCTCATGCTTGCTAGGCAAGGGCTTATGCCACTGAACTAAATCCCTGGCCCTCCAAGTCTTCAGATTAGTCAGGAAGAGACTTTCAGTCCCCCAGCTAGGCAGGGTCAGTGCCTCTATTAACCCGAAGCAGTTATAAGAAGATGGTGCTTCTACCTCCTGCCATCCTTAAGAATAAGGGACCAAAGCTGTGGGACAATGGGATAGGGACCCCATAATTTAAACTGTACTTTTAATAACAACTGCAGTTCAGGACACAAACCCAGTCAAAACTTCCTGAGGTCTTAAAGCTGTGCTAAGTCTATAAATGGGCCTTTTCTACCAGCAAATAGACCCATCTCTTTTCACCCATAAAATGAGTTTGTCCCTATCGTTGGGCTACACCTCTATCACCTGGGATGGTTGTCACCTATGAGTGGGTCATCATCCTTCCCCTGCATAAAAAGATGTCACCTTTCATCTGTAAACTGAATCTTTTTTCCATAGATTCACAAGTTGTTCAACCCTCCCCAACCCCCCATAAATATACCCATCTTGCCACAAGCATCTCTCTCTCTTTCTCTCTCCCCTCCCTTTTGAGGCCCTACACTCCATTTCTTTGAGTGTGCACTTTTAAAATTCTGCCTAATAGATCCTTTTTTATGCCTCTTACTAGTGTGTCCTGAAAATTCTTTTTCTGTGATGGAAATCAGAAGACCTAGAACCAACCACATGAGTTCCCATCTACACTTTGGGAAACTCCTCAGACTCTGTCCAGTGGTAGAAGAAAGGAAAGAAGGAAGGAAGGAAGGAAGGAAGGAAGGAAGGAAGGAAGGAAGGAAGGAAGGAATCTAGTTCTTATTTACTCAGTGTACAGTTTCTGAGCATTTTCAGTACCAGCCAGGGCGAACAATTTGAGAACTAAATTCAAGATCCTTCAGAGTGGAGATGGGAATTTTCTAAATCTTCCCTTGAAACCATAGTTACAGGGAGAAATCTGGATAAGGCAGTTAGTAGGATGTAGAGCTAAACAAAGAGAAATGATGGGAGGGACTCAGTTTGTATTTCTCCACATGTCTCCCACCCATTCATTCCCTGCCCACCCCCACACCCTAGTTCTCTGTAGCACATTGAACCCCACCTCCTGAGTCTGCCCATCACATCCAAAATCTGATCTCCCTGCTCCTTCCTTCCCTAAAAGTCACTGCTCTTAATATTGCCATCCTTCCCTGTTCTTGTTTGCCTAGGTGATTTAGCTTAATTTCCACCCACCCTCATCTGGTTTATCTCTGAGGGCAGGATGACTGCCTGAGGCCAGAAATCCCTCTGCAAGTGGGTTAGCTGAAGCTGGCTGGATCTAAGAAGCCACCCCAGTGCCAACAATCTCTACCTTCATTAGAGTGTCATCTGCACGCTAAATGACACTCCACCTAGTGCCTGACAGTTGATAATTTCCAAGAGAGCAGATAGAAAACAACTATAAAAGGAACAAAAAGAGGCAGCATGCAAAATCCAAGACATCTCTACCTATTCCCCCAAAAGGCACAAATGTTCCTCCTCCTCATTTCTTTTACCCTATATCACTAACTTCCAAATCCCTAACAGGTGAAGAAATTGATCTGTGAGTTTATTTCCTCGTCTCCTGTTCTCAGCCAAGAACAAAACTCTCCTTTTCTACTTAGTGGGGCTCTGTCTTGCTACTGGTTTCACAATTCTGAGAGGGAAAAAGTCCCAGTTTAGAGTCACAGTGTAAGGTCCAATACCAGACTCTAGTTCTCTAGCACACACAGAATGCAGGAGAAAGAAGATGCAAATATGAACCAGTAGGACACAACATACAGAAACAACTCCATAAAGTAGACAGAACCAGTCAGATCCCAAGATAAAAGTATCAGTTTGGAGAGTTCTAGCCCAGTAAATGGCAAAGCTCCTCTTGATTTTATGATACATAATCCTAAAGGGCAAGTTGCTTTTTGTTTTTTTTTTTTGTAAGATAAGATCATGACTCTCAGAGAACCATAAAGTGGCTGCATGTCAAAGATGTAACTCTTTAATTAGAGAACTAATAAGATCATGGTGGCAACCTGTTGGCACATACACTGCAGCAGGCACATGGAACCTTCTCTGTTGGCACAAACCAAGTGGCCCCAGCAGCTGAGCGTTGGATACCAGTTGTTTTTTCTACACTAAACCCTCAGTATTTAGGTTTAACTGTAGGGTTGGACGTTTGCGATGAAAAAATGGGTTTGGGATTGAAGTTTAGGCATTGACTCTCTAAAAGTTTCACCATCACCACCTGAGTGACATGTGACTGATTGAAAGGAGAATTCAAAGAATATACACAAATAGGTAATTGTGAATACTGAAAGAAATTTACAAATACCTGCAAAATTGGTCCGTAACTACAGGGCAATATTCAACCACATGTCCAGCAGACAGACTTTGCTTGCTTTTCTAAGGACAAAAATCATTTGCATTCTTATCAACTTCCTACGACACCCAGAGTTGTAAAATATCTCAAAAACAATGAGATGCACAAGCCCCAACAGAATCAGATAACCTGGCAGATTGTGCTACAAGGGTTACTCCACGGTAATTTTTTTTTTCATTTCAAATGTTTCACACATTTTCATAACAGAAATCTAGGGCTATTCTTGGAATCAGAGGTAATACATAAAAAACACTCAGCTCAGTTCTTGGCGCACCATTGGCACTCAAAATGGAAAATGTACTTCCTTGTCTTCCAATCTAATAAAATCACAGGGAGATTCTCTTAGAGGCAAATGCTGTTGGGAAAATGTACCAAGGTGATCCACTTATAGAGGTGATAATTTCTGCATCTGGCTGGGAAATTCTTGGAAGAAGGGATCTAGTGCCCTCATATCTTGTATCTTTCTCTAGTAGCACTTATCCCAGAAGAAATTATGAATCCACAACACTCATAACACATTTCTGTCACTGGACAGCTTTTCCACCAGAGCCACCCCAATATCTCATTTATTCCTCAAATGCGCTGAAGTAGACTGCCTGCTAATATAATGATTCCTATTTTACTGAGGAGGCAAGAGGTTCAGAGAGAATAAATTCTTGACTACAGTTACATGGCTAGTAATGGGCCAGCTGATATTGAACAAAGTCCTATGTTTCAGAAGGGAAAAGATGTACATTCAAGATTCACATCTCTCCTCTAGGATTGACTTTCTCTCTCCCTGCCTCTAGAAGTCTGTAAATCAAATTTAGCTTTCCTTGAACAGACAGGTTTAAAGTAAGTAATAAGTTTTATATTGCAGGCTATTTATCTATTACTTCAGTTTGTGAAATAACTGCCTATATAAATTTCATAGCTCCTTCTCCAAACCAATCCCGCTAGCATCCCGTAGAAACTGGGACTTTCAGAAGTTCATGGCCTTAGAATAAAAAAGAGGGAGTCTCAAGGGGTGAGTCATGGAACAGCTGTTTCCTGGGTGCTAGAGGAAAATAGCTTCTTCCCTAAAGCCAGAATTCACAAACTTCCAGGAAGATGGCAGAGTGGAAAGGCTAAGAAAAAGAGCAGAAGGAGGGAAAAGGGTCTCTGGGACCCAGGAAGGATCCCAAGCAAGAATTGAAGCCCATGGGAAAAGTGAAGAGAGAGCCTTCAATGAAGAAAAAGGAGGTAGCAGGTGGTGCTTTTTCCCTGAGCCTAGACTCACAGTGTGGGAGGGGCAGCTCAAACCTGCAGATGCACAGTGATTCCTGGCAACTCCAGAGGAGTGTTGGATGCTGCAGACTGCAGTGGCTAGTGAGTTATTTGGGTTCAGGCATCCCCCAGGAGGTGATCGGCTGGTAACCATCTTTGAAAGAGGAAAACTGAGCTCAGAACTCAGAATAGCTGCTGGCCTGCTCCATCTAGTGGCTCCCAGCGTCAGGGTGAGGCAGATGAGTTTCAGTCTACAAGAGGTCAGGGAGCTGAATTCAAGCAGGCAGGGAGCCAAGTTCAAGCCAGTAGGAGGTATACCGAGTAACACAAATCAGGCTGAGCAAATCAGGTTCCAATCTCACAGCTAGAAACCAGACTGAACTTCAGTGGAACTTAAGGTGCAGGCTTGCTGGGATTACTCACTGCCCCACCATAAATCTACAGCCAGCTTCCTGGAATTAATCAACTCAGGTCTGGACTCTGTCTGTCCATGTCATCTACCAGGGACAGTAGAGAGATGCCTTGTAGTGGATATTCTTTTTCTTATTTTCTTATTTTTTTCTTCTCTTCATTCTTGTTTTTGTTTTGTTTTTATATGTGTGAACATGGTTTCTATTTTTTTGTTGTCGTTCTGTTCTGTTCTTGCTGTTATTTCTTCCGTCTCTCTTTCCCTCCTGTCTTTTCACCAGCTTCCCAAAGTTTCCATGATCTTCTTTTGTCCTCCAGCCTTGCTTCTAATCTCTTCCTCTTCTTCTATTTCTCTATTTTTCCCCCAACAACCCCTTTTAAGTTTTCTTCCCCTGAGGGTAAAATTGTCACATCATAGGCTTATTTACTGTATGCAGTTTTCTGGTTTGTTTTAAGTGTTGTTGTATAACCACAAATCTAGTTCATACAGTTAAAGGTGGCAAATAATAGTTGCCACAGTTGGTCATTCTCTAGGCCATGTTTGATGCAATTGTTATTGCAGATATACTACTTTAGCCAAGGTGACAATTGTTCTAATCAGCTGTTCTTCCTGGTATGCCAAGACTGAGATTGCTTAAGGGTCATAAATAAAACTACAGGCCAGTGCCAAAGAAATGGCCTGGGCGAAGTAAACAGCCACTTCTCATCCCCAGGAAACAGAAGAGTTAGTGCCTTGCAACACACTCAAAACCAAAAATAGCTACACCTGGAAGACATCACTAAGAAGTAATCATTTCCTCAGGGATCTAAATATTAGCAATAAGGCCACTTGCCATAAGCCATTTACCAACATCAACCCAGGAATTAAACTTTTAAAAAGGTAGAAAATGAGAAGACATTTAATACAAGACGCAACCCCAGACTTCAAACTCACCAAAGGCAAACCCAGGGGCCAATGAGGTGGAAAATTCAAAGCCACCTACCTGGATTCTCTGAAGTGGTAACAGCAGAAGTAACAAAGCAGATGGATGAGGCTCTAGAAAAACTCAAATTAAAAATAATTCCTAAGATAACCACAGAGATAACGACCATAATGAAAGACAGGCTTAGTGACTCTAGAGCAGATACGCATAAAAAAAAATAGAGGAGCTTAAGAAAATGATGCAAACAATGAACACCCAACATAGGCAAAAAATCAAATCCATGAAACAGAGTCAAACAGATATCCAGGAGATTAAAAATTCCACTAAAAGTATATGCAGCAGAATGAGCCAATATGAGGATAGAATATCAGCTATGGAAGACAGGATTTCAGTTAGTAATCATGAAAAGAGAGATTTCTTAAAAATAGCAAGAGATCATGAGGCATCAATCCAGCAGTTGATAGATGATGCAAAGAAAAATAACATAAGATTGATCAGAGTCAATTAAAAAATCAGGAGAGAGCACAAACAACATAAAAATCCTGTTATCAGCAGTCACAGCTGAAAACTTCCCAAGCAAAGAAAAAGAATTTGACATACAGATAAGTGAGGCATATAGAACTCCAATTAGCCATGACCCCCTCCCAAAAAAAAAAGCTACACCAAGGCATATAATAGTCAAGATTTCAGAAATTCAACACAATAACAGAATATTAAAAGCTGTTACAGAAAAGAAACAAATCACCTATAAAGGAAAGCCCATCAGAATCACAGCAGATTTCTCAACACAAACTCTCAAGTCAAAGATGGCTTAGAGTGAAGTACTTCAAGCTCTAAAGAAAACAACGTCCAGCCCAGATTGATGTACCCTGCAAAACTATCTTTCGTGGCAACCCACTCGGGACCCCTTCTGTCTCTCTCTCTCAGACAGAAGCTTTCTTTCTCTCAATAAATATATTCTGCTCATAAAAAAAACTATCTTTCAAAATTGATGGATAAATAAGATATTTCTATGACAACACCACAGGAAATTTATGAATATCAACCAGCACTTCAAAATGTTCTGAAGGACATACTAGAGATAAGAAGTACCACAACTCCATGAACCAACCAGGCAAGGCAAGCAATTAAACAGAGGGGAGAAAAGGGGACCCAACAACAGGAAAATAACATGATAAGGTTTAGTCAGTACTTATCAGTTATAACTATCAATCTTAATGGACTCAACTCATAATCAAAAGAAACAGACTGGCAGGATGGATCAAGAAGCAAGATCCAACAATATGCTGTATACAAGAGACACATTTAATTCCAAATGAAATTCATAGACTGAAAGTAGAGCAAAGGAAAATAATAGTCCATGTGGCAGGAGCATAGAGAAAAGCAGAGGCAGCTATTGTATTTGCAGAAAAAGCAGATTTCAAATACTGATTAAGAGAGACAAAGAAGGTCATTATATTCTCATAAAGGGAATAATCCAAGAGGAAGAGATAGTAATCATATAGATATAGATGCAGATATAGATATATAGATATACACACCAATACCAATGCACCGAATTATATAAAACAAATATTAGTGGGACTTAGTGTTCCATCCCACAACATTACAACACACATTCTACTCAGTTGCAAATGTGATAATCTTCAAAGTAGACCACATACTGTCTCATAGAACATTCTTAAATAAATGCAAAGGAATTGAAATTATCCATGCATATTATCAAACCATAGTGCAATGAAATTGGAAACTGATAGCAAAAGAAACCATGAGAACATCATAAACACATGAAAATTAAATAACCCTCCTGAAAAACCAATGGGTCACATATGAAATTAAAGAAAAAAACACTACAGTTTCTACAAGTAAATGATAATGCCAATACAACATACCTGAATTTATGGGACACAATGAAAGCAGTCCTATGAGGAAAATTTATAGCAGTGAATTCCCATATCAGAAAAACAGAGTAAGCTCAAATAAATAACATAATGTTGGACCTCAAGCTTCTAAAAAAAAGAAGAGCAAGTCAAGCCCAAAGTTCATACAAGGGAGGAAATTATGAAGTCAGAGCAGAAATCAATGCATTGGTGCCAGAAAACAATAGAAAGAATCAATGAATTGAAGAGTTGTTTCTTTGAAAGATTAAATAAAGGAGCCAGCCTTATTCATAAAGGAAAGAAAAGTCTCAGATCCATGCAATTAGGAATAAAAAGGGTGAAATCACAATAGATCCTGCAGAAATTCAGAAGATCATCAATACCTACTTCGTGAACCTTTAATTAGATGGAAAATACAGAAGAAATGGACAGATTTCTAGATACAGTGCATATACACTAATGATGTTGAATCAAGAAGATATAAAAATTTTAAATAACCCATTATCAGTCAATGAAATAAAAAATAATTAAAAACCCAACCAAAAAAGAGAACTACAAATAAAAGGAATAAAGATAGGAAAGGAGGAATTTAAATTATCATTATTTACATCTGACATGATACACTGTATAGAAGACCCCAAAAACTCCACCAAAATACTTCTAGATTTAATAATCAAATTCAATAGTGTAGCTGGATGCAAAGTCAACACTCAAAAATCAATAACCTTCCTGTGCACAAATAACCAACTCACTGAGAGAAAGTGAGGAAACAACACCTTTCACAATAGCATACAAAAAAGTATCTAGGAATCTATCAAAGGAAGTAAAGGACCTTTACATCAAAAACTACGGTACTCTGAAAAGGGAGATCAAAGAGGATATCAGAAAATGGAAAGAAAAGGGGCTGGGGATATAGCTTAGTGGCATAAGCACCTGCCTGGCAAGTGCAAGATCATGAGTTCAATTCCAGGTACCCACCCCCCCAAAAAAGAAAGAAAATGGAAAGATATCCCTTCCTCTTGGGTAGGAAGAACCAATATAGTGAAAATGGCCATACTCCCAAAACTGCTATACAGATTTAATGCCATTACAGTAAAAATTCCAATAGCATATCTCACAGAATTAGAGAAAACAATCCTAAAATTCATTTGGAACCAGAGACCTAGAATAGCAAAAGTAATTCTGTGTATCAAAGGCAAGGAAGGGAGGCATCATCACAATCTTGACTTGAAATTAAAGTACAAAGCTACTGTGATAAAAACAGCACTATAATGGCAGGAGAAAACAGACTTGAGGATCATGGAACAGATTAGAAGATGCAGGGATACTCCAAGTATACTCAGCTGCTTTGACAAAGGAGCCAAACACATTCACTGGAGGAAAAATAGACCTTTAATAAAAGGTGCTAGAAAAACTGGTTTCCACATGCTAAAGATTAAAACTAGAGCCATATTTTGCACTAAACTCAAATTGAAATGGGTCAAAGATCTAAATATTAAAACAGAAACACTAAATCTGCTGGAAGAGAGATTAAGCAGAACTCTTGAAGACCAATGTGTAGGCAAAGACTTTATGAACAAAACCCCAATTGCACAGTGAGTATCACAAAGAATCAATAACAAGGATATCTTATTAAAATGTTTTGCACAGCAAAAGAAAACACCAACAGAGTGAAGAGACTACCTACAGGGTCGGAAAATTTTTGTCAGCTGTTCCTCAGACAAAGGACTACTATCTAGATATATAAAGAACTTCAAAAAAAAAATCAGAACTTCTGAATTGAAAGACCCAACCCAAAACTGGGCATCTGAAATGAATGGATGCTTCTCAGATGAAGAAGTAGAAAGGGTAAATAAATAAATGAAAAAAGTTTCAACATCACTGGTCACTAGTGAAATGCAAATTAAAACAACACTGAGATTCCATCTCACTCCAGGAAGAATGGCTATAAATCAAGAAGTTAACCAATAACGAATGCTGGCAGGGCTGTGGGGAAAAAGGAACCCTTCTCCACTGTTGGTGGGAGTGTAGACTGGTGCAACCACTGTGGAAATTAGTGTAGAGATTCCTCAAAACACTAAAACTAGAGTGTGGAGGACCACCTGGATGACTCACCTTGAACAAAGAGCATTTATCTCCATTTTGGCTCACCTGGCCCTTTCTCTATGCACTAATATGTACAGACTGGCTAGGCTGTTTCCTTCTCCCTTTAATTGACTCTAAGCAACATAAATAGGGCTGGCTGAAGTGACTCCCAGAAACATGGTTGAGCCTGGAAGAATGAAGAGCCACGGCTCCAGGGCTGTCAGCTGGGCTCCAACCTCAAGATAAGAGGATGTGACTTCCAGGGGCAGAGAAGTTTGCACATCAGAGCTGAAGTACCAGCCCCCAAAACATTAAATGCTACCTCAATTGTGTTATGCAGATTGGCCTTTCTGCATATTGCAGAGGTGTTTTCAGGCCTCTTACCTAGCCCAGCTCACAGCACTCATGTATTTCCCACCATTTTCAGTCACTCATCCTCAAACCACTCCCTTCTTCACGAATTAACAAAATCTTAGCTGGGCCCCGGGTTGAGGCCTTTGTTCTGATGAACCTTCATTTATAAAAGGGTAAAGATGCCACCATTTTGGGGGGAATATGTGCTTTGGGGGGCTCACTGTATTTTATGACTACACCCCAAAAAGTGTTAGTGTCGTCAAGAAGAGCCTGAAAGAGTCCAAAGCTTGGTTTCTCTTTAACAGTCACCTCTTTGTCTTTAACGTTACCACCAGGCCAAGGCACCAGCTCCTGAGCACCGCTACCATTTCCGCTGCCTTCACTCTTCTGGCGGTGTTCCCCAAGGCTGGCATTGTAGTGTTTTTCCTGAGTCTGCAGGTTCTGGTTGTCCCGCTGTGGTCCTTGAGGCGGCCCACTCCCAGGCTTCTCATCAGAGCTGCCCTTTGGCGGGATGGCCCTGGTGTCTATCTGGGTCACTATGCCCAGCCCTCCTGTGTTCCTGACTGGACGGTTCATGGTGCTGCCGATCCTCCCGCCCTCACCGGGGTGATCCTCGTGTTCCTGTTTCACTTTGACCCTTGAGTGGAGAGGACTTCAGCTTCTGTTACTCTGAGGAGATTTGCTGTCCTCCCTGTGGCTTTGTTTTTCTTTTCGGCTACCTCCTTGGACTCAGTTGCTGCAGTGGCAGAGCAGCCAGGCTACCACAGGAAGTGCTACCAACTGTGGGCAGTAGGAGCGGGTTCTGGGTAGAGGCGTTCACTTTTTACTACTGCCGTGACTGGCGTCCCCAAATCTCAGTCATGGGTACTTTCTCCAGCTCCCCTGCTCCCCTTTACTCTTCACCCCTTCCATTCTGCCAGCTTAGCAAACCCAAAGAAAAATGGCCGCTCTGCACTGTTAGCTGAAGGAAATGATGCACTACAGCCCCTGGACTTCCACTTCCGCTATCTCCCCTCATTTTATACAGTTCCAACAAAAATCCTCAGGTGGGTGAGTCTTCCACGTCCAGAACCTCGCCAACTTCATTCAGCTGAGTGCTCCATTCAAGTTGACAGTTAAATACCTGCCACAGTTATTATATTAGAATTCAGCAAATGTAATGGTGCAAATGGACCTATAACATTGTCAACCAGGACACTCTTGGCCTTCATAGTCAAAGTGATTCTTACTGGCTTTAGTATCAGTTGTACTGGTTTCCTTGATGCTGACTTACAGGGCCGATACTGGCTGACTTACAGGGACTGGGTGTCTCATGCAAAAGGTGCTTCCATATGTTGGTGTCCAGCTGTCCCCAGAGGTAACCAGGACTAGGACAGAGTTTCATAGACCTAAGACAACACTAGGAGTTTTTAAGAACTCCCAGAGCTAAATTAGAATCTACAGAAGAAAAGTCAAAGCCCAAATCTAGAGGATTAAACCAAATTCTGGAACACCACAGATAACTTACCTGGATGATACTCATAAATTTGAAGGCATCTATTCAACTGACTTATGTACCTGGTATACATAGTGGTTTAAGTTGGCAAGAGAGCAAGGCAGTATAAAAATGGGGAATCTCAGTCTAGATGAAATGTCACAACAAAATGGAAAGGGAAATATGAGGGAGTTAGCATCTGGAAATGAACCTTGATGGGAGCTGGGAGGCAAAGAATAAATGCATCCCTTTATCCTCCCAAGTCCTGAGAGGTTTCATGAAGCTTGTCAAGTGGTTCTTAGTGGGGAGCTACTAGTTAGTTGCTAGTACTGGTGTAGAAAAACCGATTCAATAATGCAGGCTTGCATGGACCCATCGCAGTGTCCTTTCCTTTAGCTCTTCATAACAGGGGAGGAAGTCAGATCCCGCCTAGTGCTTTATTTTGCTACTAACTGCACATGAGTGCTAATGAGGGCAGAGTAAAACTTCACGATCAAAGGCGGGAAGGGGCCAAATGTCTGCAGATGACATGCAATCTGTCTTTTGTACTAACTACTGTACTTCGAGAGACCCATCTTAAGGAAAACAAGCATGGGAATGTCTTACAGAAATACAGACAATTACACCTTCAAGCAAGAAGGTGGTGGGCAGTGCCACAGAGGAATCTGCCAAGTGGGAGTCTGGATATCTTTTTTATGCACAGGAGTTGCTCCCGGGGCCCAGGGAACCGTGGTGATTATCATGTGTTTTATCTACTTGATGTATATTCCTATTAACATTTTTCTTAACAGGTACTTTAGACTGTCACTGCTGTGTAATGCCTGCCTTATCCTTTTCAGATGGCCGGTGTTCCCCCGGGAGTCTTAATCACAGAAGAAACTGAAATTTACAAAATAAGAGGTTCTAATGTAAATCGGGTCTAGGCTCTAGGTTTGGAAAGTCTTTAAAGAAAACTTTCTGCAATTGTTGGGGCATA
>RJWT010016632.1:0-19749 GCA_004365215.1 Cuniculus paca | reverse complement strand
TATATTTTGAACATCTCTTTCAGCATTTACATTATATTAGGTACCATAAGTAATCCAGAGATGACTTAAAGGAGAATTTGTGTGGGTTACATTGGAAGTACTATGCTGTTTTACATAAGAGAGTATTGAGGAGTATCTGTATATTCACTCCACATGGTATAGATGACAAAATATGTTCTCTTTACAATTTCTCTGTTAGTTTACAATAAAAGAAATGATGTTAGAAGAATGATGTTAGAAGAAAGAATGATACTAGATTGAAGGACAATATTTTCAGAACTAAAATCTAATTATTAATGCATATGGGATGTACTAAATGCACTGACAGACATAAAAAATTAAAAAAATGGGTTTATAAAATTTTTTTGGTGGGGAAGGTACCAGGAATCGAACTCAGGACCTCACACTTGCCAGCCTGTCACTGTGTCAGTGAGCTAAACCCCTGGCTTTGTTTATGGAATTTCTCAGTTTCCATGTAAGATGGCACCATTATGAAATCATGTCTTCCTATTAAATTTTACTTTTAATTTGATTCCCTAGGTAATTAGAAACTGATATCAATTTTTTTGGTTGTTTGAGTCAGGGTCTCACTATGTAGCCTAGGCTGGTTTAGAACTCATAATCCTGTCTCAGCCTCCCAACTGCTGGGATTACAAGCATGAATCCCAGTCCCCGCCTGCAATCAATTATTAGTTATTTGGAAGTGATAGTCTGGATACTAATGACTTAGATGATTTTTAAATGTTTGGAAGGCCTTGTCTACAAATATTTTCTTGACATATATGTACCATTTTATTTCAGGGTAATTGGGATTGCTACTTTTCAAGTAGTTGTAGTGAAATTATGTCGTCAAATTGAAATAAATAAACTTCATTTTAAAATATTGAGCTATAACAGCTAAACTCTTTTTGGTCAGCATAGGTTACCCTACATGATTAACATGCTTTTCCTTTTGACTTACTTAGTCTCACCTATATAGTGTTGCTTTGGTATATCTCCTTGATTTTCGCCTGGTTATTTTCAAGTGTTAGCATTGATTGAGCTACTCCAATCAGAATTTTGGACCTACATTACCATATATTGATTGAAATAAATTCCAGAAAAAGTGTCACATCTTTCATACAAATCATAAGTATAAAATTGTCAATTTTTATTTATTTCACTTTAAGCAGTTTTCTACAGAGATTTCTACAAAATGCAATCGTATCCCTTAGCCAGTTTCACAAAAACAAAAAACAAAAAACAATAACAACAAAAAAAACGAACTGACATTATAGAATGACTTCTGTTCTGAATTCAACAATAGCAACACTAACGTATTTAAAAATGATAAGTGTGTGAAGTAATCCACATGATCATCAGTTCAGTCTTTCCAGTGTGCTGTGTGTACAAATTTCAAAGCCTCACGTTGTGTATGACAAATACACAGAATTTTATCAAATGATACAAAAAGTGGGGAGATGTAAATCCACTCACTCATTCATGGACATGTGTGGCTTTTCAGTCTTTGTGACTCGTCATTTGGAGATTGCTTTTTAACCACAGTGGTCTTCTTACGTCTTTATTTTCCTCAACTTAAATTTCCTCACATCAAACATGGACAATGCTTTTTCGCAGGATTTCAAGCATACCGTGGTTTGGGTTAAATCCCAGCACTTAGAAGTTTTTTTTGGCATCTTGGCACCCCCGCCCCACCTTCCCACTTCAGAGCTGAACTACGATAAATCTTTACTTAATGACATTAGACATTCTGTAAAACAGGATCTTTTAAGGAAGAAACAATTCTTTTGACTTTTAGACTCAGTCTGAGATAGTAAGAAAAGTACAAAGGTAATTTTAGAAGAATCATGTCCTTAGGTCCTTGAAATAATATATCATAAAATTTCTGTATAATTGCATTTACTCCAAAATTTAAACTTAGTATGTAATATTTTATATCGATAATGGTTGTAATAAAGAGTAGGTATCATGTGACTTTGTAGCACATGATTATGGGATGAAAGGCATTTCAGGGAATTTTGTTAATAAGACTAATGCTTATAAGTGGCAAAACATAAATATTACAGGAAATAATGTAATAGGACATTTCTAACATTCGATTAAGAATTAAATAATATACTTGGTAATTAAGTGATGTTAAACTGTTTAAAATCTTACCAGCTGCTTTTAAGACTGATTTTCATCAAAATTACTGTACTAAAATGTTTTCTTTTGTTGTACAGACTCAAATAGCAAACCTCAATTTTAAAATCGGCTCTTATTTGCAAAAAAAGGCTTTGACATAGTGCATTTGGTCTGCCTGGGCAGCAATAAAGGATTGTGGTATCATTTTGAAGAAGGTTGTTTGACAGAGCCTGTTTATTTATTTGGGGTAATGTGAGCTGCATTCAGAAAATGCCATATTTTGTTTCATGATTGTATACATTCTCTCCTATTGCTCCCAGGCAAGGCTCGTAAGCAGAGAAGACACGGATTTAGACCTTTTTTCCATGACCAGTGGAAGCGATTTGTCTGTGAACAGAGAAAAAAAGAGTCAGGCACACAGACACTCAGCGGGATCTTCAAGTAAGTTGTGGTTTCCTTCAGAATTAATCTAGAAATCACAAATGAATTGATGGAACCGAAAGTCAACAAGCATTCTTTTACAGATAGGGGGTAGGAAGCCAACGAGCAGAGCTGCCTAAAAATGTACATGTGAATTTTTCTCTTGCTTTAAATGTCTTCTTTGGAATAAACAAAATTAAATTATTTCTAAAATTAACAGCATCGGTTTTTATTTAATTATATTCTATGGTTTAATGTCCCCCTCCTTCTTCTACCATGTGGATCATATTAAATTCTTTGATCCTTTATTTCTAAAAGAAATTTTAGGATATTTCAAAACGTTGAATTTATATATTAAAGCAATTTGTTTTGACCTTTTGTCATTAATAGATATTGTATGTGATGTTATTTTTAAAGGAAATTTATTCAAATGTAGCTGATAATACAAGGTCAAGAATATGGTATAAAAATTATTTCCACTGAATACATGACAGTTATGCTTATTAATTATACCTTATATTCATAAACCTGTCACATACATGTATAAATTTTCATTTGTAGAAAGGATAGTTAGTTATATCTTTCAACAAAATGTATTTCAACAAAATTTCATTGCATCTATGAAAAATGAAAAAATATAAAATTTTTAAAAATATCTTTACCTTGTGGTATTTCAAGAGACTAGAACCATTTTTTGAAGTCTTCATTTGATTTGTATACTAGAGATTTCACAATATCTCCTAGAATGTTATAGTACATTACTGTAATAAAGTTTTTAATAAATTTTGTAATTTTCCCAAAACACAGTGAAACTCAAAATTCAGCACATAAATTTATACTTCATTGTAATTATTCAGTTATTCTTGAAAAATGTTTTATTACTCATTGATGTTACAGTCATATTTATTAAAAAATCAGCATTTTACTAAATGTGAAAATTTTAGTGATCCACGTAGTGCTTTCCAGATAAATCAAGATGTCAAAATTATCCTGTGACTTACATTTGATACAAGTACTCGGGCCTTATTAAGTTAGTCATTTAAATTCATTAATATATGCAAGTTCAGTGTGATAAATTTTATTTGGTATTCTTGACATAATAATTTTAATGTCTAATTTGAAAGTGTTTTCCATCTCTTAATGTACTAAGTGCTTCAATTTTCCTTACCTAGTTGTAGAATCTAGTTCTTGAAAGGTTACTCTATATGGTTAACAAAGAAATATTTTAGGTTTATTCACTTAAATAGAATTATTGATGCAATGAAATTTCTAAGTTGTTGTTATAATGTACTAATTATTTCAATTTTCCACATTTCAGAAAGAATAGACTTGTGTCACACATACCAGTGAATAATGCTATTCATCTTATGAGTATTATAAACTCATGTATATATATATATATATGAGTTTGCATAATTGTATGTATCATTTATTTTTACACATAAAAACAAAAAATTTCATTATCACTGTACAGAGTATCAAAACATGTGTTCATAATGTATCACCCAGATGTTAAAACGTAAGTAGTTCATTAAATCAGCAACTGTCCTGAAATGTTTCCTCTTTCACTTGCATTACATTGAGTCACAGATCTTAGAGAATATAAAATCATTAGAACTCATTTTTTTAGCACTCTAAAAAACTGAAGTAATGATATTTTCACTGTATTTTATTCTAATTAATTGTCTCTATTTCCTATTGCAAATACCTCAAGTTTCTGTGTATACTCAGTGACCATTTAAAATAAGCCAATTTTAAAAATAGTTTCCTTAAACAAGAAAGTTATTTTGAATAAAATACTACTTAATTATGTTAATTACTAACCTGTGACATCAGCACATTATAATACTAATGAAGTGTGAGCTCTGGTATCAATCAGAACGTATTTCTTAAAATGGGAATGATAGTTGAAATGCCTGCCTTGTAGAGCTTTGTTAGGATCAAATGCAAAATATCTGAATAGTAGCTGGAACAAAAGAAGAGATTAATAAGTGTTCTTTGTAATCACCACCTACACATAGCTATAAAAAAGAATCAGTTGATTTAAGATATTGATATCTCTAGTATGTAGGAACACTTTGTAACTGGTTCTGTTTATAAGAAACCTACTTATATATTTTACTTAACAAAAATACTTGGCTTATCCTATTATTGTATAGAAATCTTTTAATCTTTAAAGTTTTTGGATCTTGGACCTCCCTGGCCCTAGACCAATTACTTATAACCTTGATGTTTTGAAAGCTCTTTTTCCTCCAGCTTTTTTTGTCTCAAAATTTGTCACCTTGTTAAACTTAAATATTCCTTTCTGCTTTGCAAGCCAAATCTCCAGAGTAGTTTATAGGCTGCGGCTGTAAAACTCTCTCTGAGACTTTGAACTTTTCTAAATATTTCTCTTGCAATGTTCCTGCAATATTGTAGCTTGCATACTTTAGAATCAGATAAACTCAGGCTTAAATTGCCAGTTCCATCACCATATATAAGTCATATTGTCACCTGATGGGATCTGAAGAGGCTCCCCCAAAGAGGAGGTGGGGACATCAACTTGCTCTGTGCATTAGGTTCTTGACTCTCTGGCAAAAGAATTTTAGGACACTTCAGTGAGATGGCGTAGGCCAATGTATTAGAATTAGAAAATAAAAGAAAACGTGGGAGGGAATTTCGCGTTAGGAGCTGAAGAGAGCTTGGCTCTGATGAGAAAGATCAGTCTGGATTTTCATAGATTAGCTGGGGTTGGCTCGGGAATGGTTAATCATTATTTTAGTTCTGCTTCTGCAAAATGGCTCCAGAAGTCCCTACCATGTGAAGGGAAGTTCCATCTCCATGAGATGATTTTTCCTACTTGGGGCACTCTCAGTCTTACACAGTCTCTACCAAAATCAAGGTGACTATAGTTTTGGGGCAATGACTGAAGATGTCTGAGCACTCATTAGTAGTTGAAAGTCTCTGTAAATGTCTTATCTTGTCTTCAGTCTTGAGAGATGAGATAGGCTATGGAAATTTAGAACTAATAAATATCGTGTTGCTAGCTTTTAGAAAAACATTCCCTGAATGATTAACATGCCTATATGCAGAGCTGAGAAGGAATTTGATCTAAAGTTTTAGGTAATAAAGGAGAAATACACAAAATGGTTAAGGTTGTTCTGTGTTTACTTACCTATTGGTTATCTTAGTTACCTCTCAGGTACTTTTATTGATGTTGTTGTTGTTGAAGCAAAAACAATTTTTAAATCCTTGACTGCCTCAAAAGAAACACAAATTGTACTTTTAATGAGTAGCAGGTTCAAAAGTCCTAGGAGTTTGTCTCTCTTGTATTTCTGTGTTAATATTACCTTGGGTAAATTATTCAACCTCTAATAGATTATTAGTGAGGAAGAAATTAGTAAAAATATATGTAAAGCGTATGATACACCACCTAGCATATTGTAAGGCTTTAAAGAATAGCATCTGTTGTTTTCATTGTTTGTTGTTTTATGTTCCTGTTGAATAATTTTAAAATAACCACAATGTACAATTGTCTTCCTTTGCTGTGTGTTAAAGAAAAAAGAAACAATATACTTTTAGCATGCCAGCCTTCTCAAGCAGTCTTTTCTTAGAGAGTTTCCTAAATGTTCTCTTCTTTTGTAAAATGGATATGCCAGATTCCCTCATTTAGATAATATTCAGGCAAAATATTTGATTTTACTAAACTAATTTGTTTTCCTCTATCAGTTTTCCCATTTGATACTTAAAGTATGCATTGCAATAAATTTTTATTACAAGAACAATTTACAAATTTACATATTATTTAACATAATCTTTTCTAATGTATTAATTTTTGGCAACTAGTATAAATAAGATTCAACAATGTAACAAATTTACCCTTCATATAAAAATATTAGCAAATAAATACAACAATTTAACACAATCTTTTCCTAATCCAAACTCAAAGACATTTTGGATTTTTGTTTGTTTTTTTTTTTTTCATACCAGAAATGGTACTCACGACCTCATGCTTGCCAAGCAGGTCCTGTGCCGGTGAGATATACACCTGGTCCCTGCTTTTTATTCTTCCAAGTACTGAAGTATATAGATCAGTTGGTAAAAGAGTAGAATATAAAGTAATGCACTTCTTATCATTGGTTCATCAGGAGCCCTTTGCTGAGTGCTCACTGCAAGCAGGTGTCTCTTATCTCTGCACTTTCTGGATTTTCCATTTTCAGTTAGCCAGAAATTGGGACTCCACAGTGTCTCCACAATAGTGAATAGTCAGCTCCATATTAAATTTTTCTGTAAGCACAGAAAAAATGTTCATGAGTTGCAATACATTTCTGTGTGGTATTGAATTCTCTAAATATTGAAAAAATATCATTCAAAAGTAGATCAGTTACTTTGGTTGCAGTCAGTGAGGAAAGCTCCTAGGAGGCAATGGACTTGATTTGTACCAAGAATTAAAAGGAGATTTAAGTAGAGAGTGAACGAACAGAAGCCATTTAAAGAAAAACAAAGGGTAAAATATGAATGTATATCTGCAGAACACTTAGAAATCTGGACCACAGGTTCCACATACTAAAGTCGTATAAAATAAGCCTGGATTGAAATGGAGCCTAGTTTTAGATAAGTTAGAAAATGAAGGGGAGAACTTGAACATGTCTACTAATGAGTAACTAATGAAGACTTCTAAAAATAACTCAGGGTTTTAAAAAGCTTAAAATTAGTTGCAGTACTCTGAGTCTGATTTTAGCTCTTTCAAAAAGATTAGTTTTGGTTATCAAGAGGACAAAATGAAATAGTTTATCAGATGTCCATGCACAATATTTTATATACATTGAGAGACTACAAGTGGTAGCTAAAGTAATGGTAGATTTGGAAACTGATCATTAGGGTTTATTCCAAGTAAGATAAACACAGTCCAATATTATAATTTGAAATTTGCAAATCAAGAATTATTGGCAGGTTGCATAGTCATGATATATATGTACACATACTTGAGATTTAAATATCATTGCATATATCTCTGGGTTACTGTATAAACCAAACATCATGACAGCAAGCTTGCCTCGAATGTAAAAAGCACTCTTACAGAATATTAAGAAAATAAAATTATTTTTATGTGCTTAACACACGATGTGCTAAAGGAATGTGAATGAATATATGAACCATTGCAATTCCATTCCTATATCATATGAACCATTGCTTTATTTTTCAATAGATAATGTCATTTAAAAAACAAGGAAAATCATTTCTGTTAACATTTTGTGGGATTCTTTCCTTACTGTGTATATAAAATTTACACTAATAAATGGTTGCAGGTGTTCAAGTTTGCTACTTATTAAAGAAATATACTCTATAATGGAATTCAATCAAAATGAAGATGGAATTTTAAAGGGCTTGGCTCTATTATGGAAGAAAATTTATCTCAGAAGCCCTAAATAGGCTTCTTTTCAGATTTGTTTGGCTACAGGGTATCATTTTTATTTGGAGGGATTTAGTTTTTCTTCATATCCACTGCTGAAGTTTATGTTCAGGAATGCAAGGAATTTAGTGGTAGGAACCTAGAATAACTTCCCTTTACTATATATTGAATGAATGCATGAATGAATATATGAATGAATGAATGAATGAATGAATGAATGAATGAATATGGCCATGCTTTAGATCCATGAGAGCTAAAGAAAGAGTTTGGCATTTTCTTTTTCCATAGTGGGAGGCAGGCTGTCTTAGTTATCTTCTTGTTGCTGAGACAAAATACCCAACACACACAACTGTAAGGAGGGAAGGTTTTTATTGTCAGTTTGTAGAGGTTTTAGTCCATGGTCTCAGCTGATGCCAAGGCAGGGCAGAGGAGCAGAGCAGGGGAGGAACATCTCGTGGCATGGTGGCAGGCAGCAGAGAGCAATCAAGTGTTGAGGGAGGGAGATAGACCCTACCAGGCCACACTGGCAGTCACCCCCTCCTTTGAAAAGGCTTTGCCTCCCAAAGCTCGCTTACACATAAACTTATCAGAAAGCTAACCCACTGATGAGTACCACTCCCCCATATTTCAGTCACCTCCCCAAATCCCACCTGTAAGCACACGAGACTTTGGAGGAACATTCAGATATACACAGTAACACAGACTGTACTGATGAAGTACCTGAGATTTGGGTGGCATTTTAAGATATGCCACAACTTCTAAGAGTGCTCGACTTGTCCAAAATTCTGATATTTACAAACAATTAAGAATAACCTTAATTCATGTGTTAATGAATTCAAACAACCCAAGTTTTTATAGACCCATGTAATGTGGAGTCAACTGTGTCATTTGTTTTTTCAAAACACATAAAGGGCTGGAGAGGTAAAGCATTTACCTAGCATGCACAAAGCCTTGGATTCCTTCTCTGCCTCTGCAAGAAATGAAGCAAAACACAAATGTTTATGGAATGTTCCTTAGAGGCTCTGTCAATGACATAAGAGACAGAACTGAGCGTGACCAACACATTTTCATCCATCACACGGTTTTTGATCCATATCAATATATGATCCAATCAAGAGACAGCTACTGTAGGTTAAGTTGAACAAGTTTAATACAAGAATTATTTATTGTGCTGAAGGAGAAGGTAAGACTATAAAGGAACATTATATAATGGTACCACAGGGCTGAGGAAGAGCTCCCAAGGAAAGATAAACGTCAAAGTGTTCTAGACCTTGTTAGTGAAGGTACGATTTAGCTACAGATAGTAAAGACATGTTCTGACTCGGCCATGCCAGGGCTGATCTGAAGTTACTAGATAAACCATAGGACCCCTGCAGAGCATAGATTGGGAAGCAAGTGACTACCAATTGGTGGTATAGTGAGTAATAGAGTAACAGGAGGTGCCTAGTATGGGCAGAAGGTGCAACTGGCTTCAGTTTCCCTGTGGAAAGGATGGTACACATGGCATTGCTGAACTGAAGCTGCATGAGTAAGAGGGCTTCTGTCCTGGGCCTGTAGCTCAGGTAAGCTGCATCACAAGTGTTCAAGACCATAAGAATTTAACCTACTTCTGCCTATGGCAGAAATTGCAAAGCCCCCTCCTGATGCAGTGTGCTTCCAGCACTCTCCTGAGAAAGCTTAACATTGTTCTCATTTAATCTATAAATTATTTCACTTGACACGAGACATCTAGCTTGCACACAATTTAGAATGCAAAAATTCTGTACCAAAACTCTAACAGTTGCAGCATTTTTCAGAACTCTAAGTCAAAGTCTAAGGCACAGGGTATATTCTTCACTGTGAATTTCTATAAAAGTAGAAAGTAAGTTACACAATTCCAAATTACAGTGCCAGACAGTAAAACTCCAATTCCAAAAGACAGAAATAGAGGATGGAAAAGAATAGGACTAGGACAGGACCAACACCCAGAAGGGAAGACAGTTAGGAGATTCATGCCCTGCATCCAAGACATAGGTGTAAGATGTGAATTCCAGAGGGCAGGGTCCACCCCACACCTGTGGCCTCGTTGGTTGCAGACCACAAGGCCTCTCTCTCTTGGGCCGGCTCCTGTTCATGGCCTATGGCTTTTCTCGGCAGATACTCCATGTTACATACTTCTGACTTCCTGGGATCACCACTGTACCCTTGGCTTCATTCCCACACCTTCACACATTGCTCCCTCATAGGGTCCTTGCCTGGCCTCCCAGGCCTTCCTTTGATATCTGGGTAGAAGCCTTCTTAACCTCATAGTTACTGCATTTTGCATGCCAGTAAAACTACACATGGGTGATGCAGAGGTCTGCTACCAGTAGAAGCAGCAGCCAAGTGCCTTTGGACCTTGGCTGTAGTGATCACTGAGTGCCAGCATGGCCAGGTACAGTGAAGTGAATCCTGGGGTCCAGCTCCCTAGGAGGCCTTTCTTAAGCAGGGGTCCCAGGGACTCTCTTTTCAAATGAAAGGTAAGGAGTGATAATATGTAAATTGCATTCTTAAACATGATATCAGACAATGTAGTGTTGGTGAGGGTGCATGTTTAGAGATTAGGCAGTCTAATTTATAGCCTTTGCTTGGCTGTTCTCCAGTTTGTTTGTGATCTTGGTTAAATCACTTGCCACCTTTATGAAAATGTAGCAGGTAAAAGGCAGCCTAGCATAGTAGAGAAAAGTTAGAAGTAAACTAGGTTTGAATTTGAATTCAGCCTCGCATCTCTGATCTTTGTAAAATTGGATAAAGCATTTGAGGTTTGCTTTGTCCATTAAGAAAATATTGTGGTGAAATGATTAATATATGAGATATTTTGGACTCATATGGGAAGCAAAGGGGAAAGAAAAACAAGCATGGAGATTGAGAGTCTATATACCTTTCAAATTCCATCATTCTACAACTAGACCAATAAAACTTTAAATGATAATTTTCCTTTTTTCCAACTAAAAGAGTAACATGTTATTTCTAATGTTTGATAGTATGAAAGCCATGTTTGTAATTGAACATTTTATCCTTACCAGAATATTTGTAAATGACCCTGATTTCAAAGATTATTTAAATTGTCCCTACTGTGGCTGTGCACAGTCAGCCTAAAAGGGAAAATATAAAATATTTTTCTTGAAGTGTTTTCCAAGAAAAGATCAGAAAATTCCACCATCTGTGAGAAATGACAGCTATTTTATGAAATTGAGTGGAATTTTAAAAAGCTTGAAGTGATTCTAAATTCACTCCTATTACATGAATCTGGATTAACAGTATTCTACTCTATTTACTAGTTGGTA
Organism: Cuniculus paca; assembly: GCA_004365215.1. Taxonomy (NCBI): domain Eukaryota; kingdom Metazoa; phylum Chordata; class Mammalia; order Rodentia; family Cuniculidae; genus Cuniculus; species Cuniculus paca. The sequence goes on along the minus strand of RJWT010016632.1, from coordinate 8,508 downwards.
CTATAACCTCAAGTACCTTTTCAAAGACAAAGAAAAATTTCTTGTTGAGAAGCCAGTCAACATTTCATAGAATGGCATTTGAAAATAATCAATAGCTTAATCATTGGATGTAAATTTTTAGAATGCAGCTACTTTTAAATGAAGAGTTAAGGACATAAAGAGGGAATAAGGTAAGACTTTCAGCTAGGAAGTAATTTAATAAATTACCCTGAAACCAATTACTAAATTCAATGAGGTGTTGTACAAATTTAAAACGTTATCATGGAATAAACAAAGGAATATAATGTTAAACTTACCACTGTAAGAGAAATTTCAGGTTTCCATTTATTGGGCTCTATGAAATGTGTTGATTTTAAATCTGATAAACTCTTATAAAACTAATTAGAGAACCAGGATGGTAGGATGCAAGTATAACATCGCATCTTTTACAGAGAAATCTAGTATATTAATGGACCAAACTTGGAAGGACAAAAAAGAGCTGTGTTTTTGAAGATAAAGTTGAAGATACCTTTGCTCTCCTTTCAGCAAACTGTACCTTTGAAATTGTTCGAGGCCTTTTCACTCAATATATACTTATTCACAATCTATTGTACATTAGGCACTATTCTACATTGTGCATCTAATTTTAATTAAATACTTAAATTATAAACTTTTAAAAATATTCTCCTTACCTTATAATTCCACTTCACTGTAGTATATTATATTGCAATTCCTAAACAGAACTTAAATTTAGTTTTAAAATATTAAATCATTGAGTGACATTCTTAAAAGATAAGAATATCTTTTTTGTGAAAAAAATTTTGGTTTTTCTTTCTGAAGACATTAATAATGAACTCTACCCAATGCAAAAATATTAATGAATTTCAATGTTAATCTTTAAGGTAGACGGACATTGATTTGTGTTCAACAGCTGTCTCTTTCCATAGCTATAGTAAGAAGAATTGATTGGGTAAGAAGTCTGTATACTCTCAAAAGAAACAATGATAAGTTTAAGCACTAGTTCTCTGTGAGCCATCCTCCTTAGCAAATTATCTTATAAGTCATGTCTGAGTAACTACAGATTATACTGTGTCACTAAGTATATCTAAAGTAGACTATCCACTTGTAAGTTATCCAGTACTCTAAAAAGTAGAATGCCTGATGTCTTACTATAGAGGGCCTGATATCTTACTATAGTTGAGGTAATGGGCAAACACTTGTTCAGAATCTTCTAAGGAATCTTTCAATACAAAGAATGCAGAGATTTCATACTTTCCAGCCAGAACTATGAAGTTTTTATCACAATGTTCTAATGTTAAAAGATGAGAAAATCTTAATTTTGTGACATTTTTGTGTTATCAGGTGTCTTATTCAAACCATAAATTTATAATTTTACATAAACTACCAAGCCAAAACCAATAACTAGCACACAAATGCACAGAGGTAGGGTGAACTTTGCCTTTCAAGCTCTTGCGATATTACTGTTCAGCTACAAGTACAAATTAATTTGAAATATACCACACATGAATGCTTTATTAGTGGGCTTACCTATCCACTTTTTGCTCTCCAAGTGTTCTGTCACCTGCTCCTAATGTATATCTCCTTTAACATTTCCCTTTTTCAAAGCTGCAAGATGTTTAACTAGAATTTGATTCTTTTGACAATTATGCTACTTCCTACTAGCCCTTTACCGTACATAACTTAAATTTACAAATAAATTACCTCCTCACTGGGTGTTAAAAATACTGTACATTTAGTGTAATTTTATGCTGCAGATATTTTTTAAAATGTGAATGTGTTACGTTTACTCCTGACTCTGCTTGCATTTTTTTTACTATAGACTAGACCTGCATTTTAAAAAGAATAAATGGAAATTTGGTTTAATTATCCACTTATTAGCTAGCATAGTAGGTTTACTTCTACCTGGCCTTTAGAAAATCGAGGTGTTCATGTAATTCTGATGTAGTTCCTTCAGATATTATCTTAAAGAAAATGATATATGGTAGTTTCTTTATTGGTATCTATTTCTGCAAGGTTCAAAGGAGACCATACTCTTCATGTTATTAAAGTATATGTTGCCGGGCGTGGTGGCTCACGCCTGTAATCCCAGCACTTGGGAGGCTGAGACAGGTGGATCTTTGTGAGTTCCAGACCAGCCTGAGCTACAAAGTGAGCTCAAGGCCAGCCTGAACGACATAGTGAGACCTTGTCTCAAAAACAGGGCTGGGGATCTAGCTCAGCGACCTAAGTGCCTGCCTAGCAAGCACAAGGTTGTGAGTTCAATCCCCGGTGCCACAAAAAAAATAAAAAATAAAAAAAAGTATATGTTTATCTAATACAGCCAAAGTCACTCAAATATGGTAATATTCTTTGAACAACTTTAAAACTTTTGATATATCATATTTACAGAGACTTTAAAGGGAAAACAGAAAGTGAGACAAGTAAAGAATAAGTGTGAAATAGATAATTATTACATTTTTAAAAATTGTTTTGGGGTTCTAAGATGGAAGGGTAGATACATAGATACAGTATGATATACAGAAATATTTTTCTCTTCTATTTTCTCATTTATGAAAAATTAATGCATTTTACTCATTTTTTATTTTATAAGCCTGATTTCCAAATAACTAAGAAGTTTTTCCAAATTCCAGGGCTTTGAAAAAGATCTTCATCTCACATTTGCTTTTCTAATGATTTCGTTTATGGTACCATTATATTAAAGGCATACTTTATTAGTGAATATTAAATAAGATACTGATTTCTTTAAGGTAAACCCTACTCATGTGAAGCCACATTTTGATCCTGTTATTATCCTTTGGCTTTGGGCAGGTGATTTCACATCATTGCCTGAGTTTCCTCATTTTTAAAATGAAGGCAGTGACAGGTGTCATTTAGATTGATAATAACAGTGAAAGAGATGGTGAGTGTAGAGTGAGAACCAGAGACTGTGATTTAGTGGATTCTTAAGTCTCTGCTGTTCCTTGAATGTGACATTTTCAATAAAATTATACCAGCAAATTGATGTTGATAAGGAATTCAAAAACAAATATGATGAGAAAATCTGAGCAATACACGAACTATTATTTTAGCAGATTTAATAACTTTAAAATTATGTTTTGTGGATGTCAAGTGAACAATAGATTGTTAAATATGTGTATCATAGTAATATAAATAATTACTTGGCATACTTAAGTGGTTATGTGAGTGATGGTTTTCAACCTGCAAAATCTTCTATTAAAATAATTACTCGATATTTACTCTGCCAGACATTATGAAATTTAATTATAGGAGTCAAAATTGATTTTTGCCTTTCTCATTAAAAAGATTCCAATTTTCCTGGTATGTGTGAAGACATGGGTTCAATCTCAGCACTGAAAAACAAGAAGATTCACATTTCAATCTCACTTTAGAAGTTACACTTTTCCCTAGATGGAAAGATTAGGTCATTTAAATAGTTGTGCCAAGCTAAACTATTTTGTTCTATACATAATAAAAATGTTACACTGTCTTATTTTTATCAGAAGTGTTTAGTTTGAAGTACTATGTCAGTAAAGAAGCTGCTCTACAACTCATGGAATTATTATCTTTTGTTTGTCAAGACTGACACTGAAAATTTACACTTTATGTTTATCCTTTCATAACTTAAAATGTATCCTTTAAATATATGTTTATCCTAAATTTAAACTGTAAATATATCGTTTTCAATATTGCTTAAACCATTAAGTCTGATTTTTCTCAGTTGGAAATTTTGTTAGGTCTTGGTATTTTATTCCTGAACTTTGACAGTTGATTAAACAGGCACATTAATACTTCAAACCTTAAAATAGTCTAGAAATCAAAACTGAATAATTAAAGTTAATTACTGTTATACCAAGAGTACATTTATATGATTAGTAGACTCATTTAACATAGGTAAATTTGAAAAGTCTACTTGTCCGAATATGATGTGTAATAAATAGTTGCTGACTTAATGCCCCTAAGCAAATTGATACTGTCCACTTCAAAAATCTGAGTTGGGTTAATGTGATTCCAGGCACAGTTAAATATAACAGTTATTAGGAAGCAAGAAGTAATGTTTACAGATCTAAAACACTAGAAAACAGTAGCTACTTTCAACAGCTATTGACATTATCCAGAGAAAGACAAATTTAATCTGCACTTACGTGACACAGCTGGACATACAAATGCCAGTGACACTTGTTCTTTGTTTTAAAAAGTTTAACATTTTAGAGGACAGGATCTGTGTATGCTCTGTTGATAATAGATTAAAGCATTATATTTCTAACAACATTATTCTAGTTCTTACCCCTTTCCTTCATGATCATTTTCTGTCTTAAATAAATTGTTTTACTCTGAACTTGGGGGGATATTGTTATTGTTGCTTTCAAACCAATTTCTTACACTAGCTAATGTGGTGCAAAAATAAATGGGCATGGTCAAATGTGAAATGCATTTGTCAAACGAATGAAACCGAAGTGTAATAATGTAATAAATCCTCAGGCTAGTCATGTTTATTGTTGCCAAATGTCTCCCTGCTAAGAACTAATAAGCATGAAAAGGGATAATGAAAGTTTCCATGAAAAATTTTGGGGAAACCTATCCACAAGTCTTCACTATCTGGGAATGTGGAAATAAAGTGTTTGTTTTGTACAAGTTCCATATGAGAACTATAAAGATGAAATTTAAAGAATAAACTCACATGGAAATCGACTACAGTATGACACTAATATTATTTGGCTCACAGTAGAAAATTGACAAGAAAGCTCATTGAAAGACAGCAATAGAGTAATGCCTGCTACAAAACAGGCACTAAACAAGTACATGAAGAATGAAAGTGTGAATTACAGGAAAGATTTTATAATAAAGCTTTCAGATCCCAAGTCATGTTGAAAATTCAGTTTGCGTTTTAAATGTTTACATCCTAAAAGATGTAATAAACATGTTAAAACTTATCTACCATGTGTGTTTTGGGTAAAAATTTACTTCAGCAAACATTAACATAGGAAAAAGAGTGAGAAAAGATAATCAGAAGTTGAAATACAATATTAAATGAGAACTAGCATATCGACCTACAATAAAAAGTACTTTCAATTATTTCCACTATTTTTCCATTACAAATACTTTTGGATATGTTGTTTTAAATACAGTGGAGCTGATAGAACCCTAAGAAAGACCTTGTTTAAAAATGATTGGAGAGTTTAGTAGCCAACCTTTCCCAATTTATAAGAGAAATGACACTATTATGACCTTATTTTTAGAATTTATTTCAGAACCAATTGTGCTCAATAGAAAAATAAATGACATAAATTGTTTGTTGATTATTGAATTTCGCTCTTTGCTTAAATGAATTAATTTCTGAATACCTAATCGACCTACAACTTTCTACGAATCAACGCAGTAAGAATATCTTACATCAGTGAGAAATCAGAAAGCCACCATAATCAGAGTTATATAGGTAAGTTATCAAGTGGAAGAAAGATTGTAGTTAGTCTAAAGGTCTGATGAAGAGAGGACGGTTTAATTCTGAAACAAATCACAAAAAATATTTAGACTTTATAACCAAAAGCAAATATTTTTTAAAAATCCTCTATGGAAAAAAATAAAAACAACGTTGGGCAATATTAATACAAAAACCACAGAATTTATATGAGCAACACAATACTTTGTCTAGATTTTTGGGAAAACATTCTAGCCATTCTTATCTGTGCAGCTAGGGCCATGAGGTAGCCTTAAGAACGAATCAAAAATAGTATGTTAAAATTACCAAAAGATGGAAAAACAGTTTATGTTATAAGGTGGCTTCTAAGAGTCTAGATCAAATATATATATATAAGCAACTATTATAAACTGTGGGAAAAAAAGGCAAACCATGAGTGAAAATCTATATAATAGCTATCTATCGAAATAATATTCCAACTCTATATAACATATATTAGCTTTTATGCTCATCAGAAATTTTTTTCCAAACAAATGTATGTAGCCAATGCAAATTATTTATGTTATATATATTGATTTAAAAAACAGAAATTTTAAGTTAAATAAAAATAAACAGTTATTAACATTGATGTCAAGTATTGTGGGCATTTTTGTGATTGTTCTTGATAAGTGTACCAAACAACTGTTTTTCTTATTTGTTTTTTGAATACTGCAAAAAATGATTGTAATTATCACTGTCCAGCTGGAATTTTGAGGTAAAATTACATTAACATTTCTTAAACTTATAAAAAGCTTTCATTCTTTGAAAATGCCTAAGAAAATCAAGAATACACAAAATTACATTAAGAAATCTGAACATGATATAAACAAACTGGGTGTTATTTATTTTTATTCTCAGCATTTGATTTTAAATTGTCTATTTGAATTTTACTGTAAATGATTCTGATTCAAGGGGGAATATAGCATTGTAAAAAAGTGACTGCTATTTGAATACTGTACTTTCTACCCCATCTCCAAACTTGCCCAATGTAACTAATTCATGGCACTCAAATTGATGTAAATGCTTTGCTGCTAAAAATTTGTTCTGGTCACTTTCATTAAAATGTTGAAATTTTTTCTCCATACTTTACTTATGCGGTATCTGCTGTTAAGTAAGACAATATGGGGAGACCTTTGAAATAGTTTCTATACCCAGACACACAGTGTTGTGTATATCGATGAAAATCCAATGACGTATTTCCATGCATCATGTGATTTCTATTTTGACCTGTTTAACAGTTTTTTTACATACCAGGAAAGTCATTCAAAGCATTTTACATATTACATTACTTATCAAAACACAGCAGATATAGACCTTGACATTTGTTAAAGAACCAAAGATTTAACAGAAAAAAAAAAAAAACTTTTTTTGAGGGACCAGAACAAATCTTGACCAGAACACAGATTTTGTGGCAAAGATGTGATTTCTTGCAAAATAGAACATACTCACTAAGACATACTTTCAGCACATATGTAACAGACTGATTCTATTTCTGTGATCACCTGCAAATATGCAGTAAGCTGTTGTTTAAAAAAATCTATAACAATAATATTGCAGAAAAGAGAAAAACCTGTCAAAGTCCCTTTGGTCATAATTTTTCTGTTTCAGGAGTCTATCAGTAGGTCTAACTCTAATATCAGTTTTTGAAGCAAAAATTCCTTGTTATTTTATGTTCATGTGGGTAAGTCATTTTAGAATGATTATACATTGACTTCTTAAATTGCTTTTTATTTTCTTTTTTCATTCCTAGAGTAATCATAGGACAAAGTAATGACTGCGATGAATGCCAATATGTGATTCTTTCATAAATGTGTTGTTTTACTCCTCGATTTATTTTCTACATATCTAGAGATTTGAGAGTGTATATGATAACAAAGACTCTCACTAAATGCAATGAGAGAATAAGCTATATTGATTACTCCTCAAATTGTTCATTTACACATAGCAAGACAGTCAAATTCAAGCTTTTAATCACACCTGAAATACTGTCTTAGCAAAAGCTTTCTGTATTCATTTAAGTGTTGGCTATCTTAAAGAGTAATTTTATGTTCTATTCCACTGAAGCTAAATTTCAAAGCGGTTATAAAGTTCTTTTGATATCACACAATATTTTTTAAATTGTAATTATTATTTGTTGAAGAATTACAGTAGACGAGAAAAATTTGCAAATTGCCTTTTTAAATATAGAGTTGCAATGAAGTTATGTACAAAAAGATTTGAAGATTCATTAGCAGCTTTAAAATAACAGACAATAAAACAATATTAGAGGAATAGAATTACACCTTATGGTAAATTTCTACTTAGTAAAATAATCCTTCAGGATGTAGAAACACTGTTAAAAATCAGAGTTTGGTCTTTAATATCACCTGTGTTTCAATGCAGTGCAATCTATTAAATATTAAAATACTTGGGAAGTAGAAGAAATTATAAATATCTCAATAGTATGTTCAGAAGGTTCTACTTTCTTTACATGTAATTTGTCATCTTCAGTAAAAAGCTTATATTAAGAGTAAAATCCTTAAATAATACCTTTTTACACTAAGATAGTTGCATCAAAATAGTATTAAGCAATAATGAGTTATCAAATTAAATTTTAAAGTACATACATATTTCTACTTATTACCTTGAAGAATGCTTGCAAGGAAATCCTCTATTAGCACAAAACCTTTGTGTTAGAATTTGTGAAAATCTGCTTGCTGTGTATAAATCTCTATTTTAAGCTTAAATAAGTATATTTTAATTATAAAAGGATCCCAACTCTCCATTTTTCAGACACTGTGCTCTCTTCCACCCCACCTCACATTGAAACCCCCAGCCCCAGCATCCTTAGTGTTGTGTTCATATAAATTTGTACTTGCCATCCTGGAAATAGTTTCTTCATCAAAGAATTTTAACTGCTGGGAGGAGATGAGGGTTTGCTTTTACTGTTACTGTTTTTTTTTCTTTTTCTTTTTTTTTCTTTTCTTTTCTTTTTTTTTTTTGTACCAAAATACATTCCATTCTGTTATTTGGTTTAAAAAAGACAGTCCTGATATACAAATAGAAAGTAGAAG
>RJWT010016631.1:0-19746 GCA_004365215.1 Cuniculus paca | reverse complement strand
GGAGTGAAGTATTTCAAGTGATAAAAGCAAGCAAAATTCAACCCAAACAATACTCCATGCAACGGGAACCCAGAAAAAAGCAAGGGGTAGCTTACCTACCCCTACCCATAGACGATGTGAACTTTAAATCAAGTATGCTCAAAAGAGATAAAGAAGGTCACTACATACTCATTAGGGGAAAACTCCAAGAGGAAGAAATAACAATCTTAAATATATATACACCAAATATGGGAGCACCCAGCTATATAAAACAAATATTAATAGAAATGAAAAATCAAATAAGCAATAACACAATTATAATGGGAGACTTTAACACACCCCTTGACACAAAGAGGCAGATCAAGTAGATGGAAAATCAGCAAAAAAGTAACAAAACCAAATCAAACCTGTGAACAAATGGACCTGGTAGATGTCTACAGAGTTTTCCACCCAACAGCATCAGCGTTTACATTCTTCTCAGCTACACATGGTACATTCTCTAGAATAGACCATATAGTAGCCCATAGAACATTCTTAAGTAAATGCAAAGGAATCAAAATTGTCCCATGCATACTATCTGATCATAGTGCCATCAAACTGGAAATCAATGACAAAAGAAACTGCAGAAACTGTAAACACATGGAAATTAAATAATATACTCCTGAACAATCTGTGGGTCACAGAGGAAATTAAAGAAGAAATTAAACAATATCTACAAGCAAATGAAAATACAAATACAACTTACCCAAATCTGTAGGATGCAATGAAAGCAGTCCTCAGAGAGAAATTTATTGCAGTGAATTCTCACATCTGGAAAATGGAATGAACACAAATAAACATTCTGATGTTATACCTCAAACATCTAGAAAAAGAAGAGCAAGCCCAACCCAAAGCCAAAAGAAAGGAGGAAATTATAAAGATCAGAGCAGAAATTAATGCAATTGAGACTAAGAAAACAATGCAAAGAACCAGTGAATCAAAGAGCTGTTTCTTTGAAAGAATAAATAAAATTGATAAGTCCCAGCCAACCTTATTTAAAAAAGTAAAGAAAAAACACAAATTGATGAACCTCACAAAGCTATCTTTCAAATTCAACAGAGAAATAAGATACTTCCATGACAAAGAACAACTGAAGAAATTCGTGACCACCAAAGCAGCTGTACAGATAGTTTTGAAGGATATATTAGAAAGAGATAATGAAGAACACAAACATGTGTACACCAGTAGAACAAAACTGCCAAGTGGGGAAATACTAAACAGAAGAGAAATACAGGGAACCAACAATAGAAAAATAACAAGAAAGAGATAAGCCAATATGTATTGGTTATAACAGTAAACTTAAATCGCCTCAACTTACCAATCAAAAGGAACAGACTGGTAGAATGGGTCAAGAAACAAAATCCAATAATATGCTGCATTCAAGAAAAAATTTAATCCAAATAGAAATTCATGGAACAAAAGTCAAAGGGCATAAAACAATTCTCCATGCCACAAGAACCCAGAAAAAAGCAGGAATAGTTACTTTATTTTCAGACACTGTAAACTTTGAGCTAAAACATCAAAAGAGACAAGGAAGACCTTTACATACTTGTTAAGGGAAATCTTCAAGAAGAAGAGATAACAATCATAAATACATATGCACCAAACACAGGTGCATCAAACTGCATAAAACAAATATTAACAGATTTGACTAACCAAATAAGCACTAACACAATTGTAGTGGGGGACCTTAATACTCCACTCTCACAAATAAATAGATCCACTAGACAAAAAAATCAACAAATAATATTAGAATTAAACCAAGCCTGTGAACAAATGGACTTTTTAGATGTCTACAGAGTGTTCCACCCCAAAACGTCAGACTACATGTTTTTCTCAGTTACACAAAATATACTTCATACTAGACAAAAAGACATGTTTATGTAAATGTGGAGGAATTGAAATCATTTCTGGAACATTACCTGACCATTCTTCAATAAAACTGGAACTCAGTGACAAAAGAAATCACAAAAATGACACAAACATGTGAAAATAAAACAATATACTCCTGAACAACCAATAAGTCACAGAGGAAATTAAATATGAAATTACACAGTCTTTACAATTAAACAAGAATGATGATGCAATATACCAATATATATGGGATGCAATGAAAGCAATCCTAAGATGTAAATTTATAGCAATAAACTCTCATATCAGGAAAACAGAGTGATCTCAAATGGCCTAATGTTAAACCTCAAATATCTAGAAAAAGAACAAATTAAATCGCAAAGGTGTTACATGGGAGAAAATTACAAAGGTGTGATGAGAAATTAATGCAATAGAGACTAAAAATACAAAGAAAGAATTAACGAATTGAAGTTTGCTTCTTTGAAAGAATTAAATTGATAAACTATGAGCCAACCTCATCAAAAAAAGAAAAGAAAAATTACCAATGCTTCCTTTCAGGCCAAACTCACAATGTTTTAAATCATCATTTTGGGTTCTTTGCCTTTGATTCTCAGCATAGATCTGACTAAAAGTGACCAACTATAGCCATGCCACCACCTCAACATTAGATTGCCTTGAAATTTCTTCTGCCAGCTTAATTAGTCTCAGGTAGTCTTTGGACATGAGCAAAATACAGACAAACTTTTTTCAAAGCCAGAGCATACATCATCTGGAGTCCAACAACCAGGACAGATCTTCCCATCAGAAACTTCCCAAGCCAGTTCTTTACTGGTTTGGTGGTCTTCTGAGCTCTGACCAGAATCTCACATGCTGAACAGTCTAAGACATTCCAGCTCTACTGTTTCAGGCAACATCTCCAAACTTTTCCAAACTCTTCCCTCAAGCCATTCCCAAAAGCTCTTGAACCACATGGTGAGATATAGTCACAGCAACAACCCCACTCCTCTAGTACCAAATTTTGTCTTGGTTACTTTTCTCTTGTTGCTGGGACTAAACATCCAACACCCACAGTTAAGGAAGGAAAGAGTTATTTATCTCCCAGTTTGTGGAGGTTTAAATGCATACTCAGCTGGCTCCAAGGGTGGGTGGCATGGCACTGAGGCAACACTTCAAGGCAGCAACCAAAAATAGCACCCAGAGCAAAAGGGATGGGGACAGAGCAAGCCTCTTTTCTCCCTTTATATTGTAAGCAGGCTACAACACTTGGGTGGGTGTAGCACTCACATCATCTGCCTGCCTCCTTTTGTACAGGCCAAGGACATTACAAAGTAAGGACCCTCCTCCCCTGCTGAATCACTTAGCTAAATTTCTAACCTTCTAAAATTGACACAGTGAACAACATCCTAAAGTGATAATGATTTCTCCTCTACTGGAGGATGTAGAATGACTGAGTCAGTTAGTTTAGCTTCTGGATTTCTCAATTTGACACAATGTATCACTGCAACACAAACCAACAGCTAACATGCAACATGGTCAAAAAATGAAATTTTTTATGCTAAAATCAGGAAAAAGACAAGGATATTCACTATCACCTGTTCTATTCAATATAGTGCTGGAAACATGAACCAGAGCAATTAGACAACAGAAAGAAACAAAAGAAATAAAGACAGGAAAGGAAGAAGTTAAATTATCATTATTTGAAGATGACGTGATACTCTACATAAAAGACACTTAAGGTTCCATCAGAAGACTTCTACATTTAATGACTACATTCAATAGGGTAGCTGTATACAAAGTCAACACTCAAAAATCAATAGCATTCCTGTTCGTAAGCAACAAATGCACATAGAGAGAAATTAGGGAAATTACATCCTTCACAATAGCATCCAAATAAAAGAAACACTTAGGAAACAATCTAACAAAAGAAGTAAAATATCTATACATTGATGCTACAGTACTCTGAAAAAAGGATATCAACGAAGATATCAGAAAATGAAAAGATATCCCTTGCTCATGGATAGGAAAAACCAACATAGTGAAAATGGCCATACTTTTAAAACTGTTACACAGATTTAAAGTAATTCCAATCAAAATACCATTAATGTGCCTCACAGAAAGAGAAAAAACATTCCTAAAATTCATTTGGAACCAAGAGAGACCTAAAATAGCTAACGCAATTCCAGGCAACAAAGGGAAGTCAAGGAACATCACAATTCCTGACCTGAAATTATACTACAAAGCCACTGTGATAAAATCAGTATGGTGTTGGCAAAAAGTAAACAAACAAATAAAAAACACAGACCTGAGGATCAGTGAAACAGAATAGAAGACGCAGACACAGCTACAAACACACTAAACCATTTCATCATCAACAAACAAACCAAACATGTTCAGTGGAAGACAGATAGTCTCTTTAATAACTGGTGCTGGAAAAACTGACTTTCCTCATACCTAAAACTAAAACTAGACCCATGTCTATCACCATGCACTAAATTAAAAATGGATCAAAGATCTAAATACTAAAATAGAAATACTAAATATACTGGAAGAGAAAGTAGTTAGAAATCTTGAAGACATAGGTGTAGGCACAGGCTTCATGAAGAAAACGAAGACCAAATGGGAAATACAACAGAAAATCAACAAATGGAGTATCACATCACTAAAAATGAAGTGAAAATACCACCTACTGAGTGGAAAAAATTATAGCCAGTTGTCCCTCATGAGAATTCTTAATTGTGTTTGTCACCTAGAAGCATTAACTGTGGACTTACTATACAACACAAACTGTTAAAACACACGCTTTTGCTTTGCATTCCCTATTCAATTGTTCATTTAGCGTAAGAATAAAGAACAGCAACCAGAATTGAAGCTAATGATTAGCTATGCCTTTCAGTCCCTTTCTAAGGTAACTCTATGATCTAATGTTTGTTAATAAAGGTGAAGTTCGAGCCGGGCGTGGTGGCTCACGCCTGTAATCCCAGCACTCGGGAGGCTGAGACAGGCGGATCGTTGTGAGTTTGAGACCAGCCTGGGCTACAAAGTGAGCTCAAGCCCAGCCTCAACGGCATAGTGAGACCCTGTCTCAAAAACACCAGGGCTGGGGATCTAGCTCAGCGGTCTAAGTGCCCGCCCAGCAAGCGCAAGGTCATGAGTTCAATCCCCGGTCCCGCAAAAAAAATAAAAAAAAAAAAATAAAGGTGAAGTTCTAAGAAGAAATGAAATTTGATTGGCAGGTAACAGTGTATGCCAACACTATACCATTCTCTTGTTTCACAGCTATATGTGATTATAAATAGAATGAAATGATGAAAGAAAAAGGGCAGAGTAAAATGGAGCAATTTAATTATCTGGGGAGTTTGAAGCAGGACAGAATTTTACCTGTTTTATGAGATTTTACTGGTCCTGATAGATTGGTCACTAAGATAGCCATATTTGAATCATATGCCTTCTGAATAAAGAAATAAAAATCTTAAGAAAAAAAAATTTCAAAGAGATTAGAGAAAGAGAGAGGGAATGAGAGGTGAGTTACATTATACATATTATATATTATGCAAAGAAGATTGTTTTTAACTTAGCCTCAGGTATTTAAAAAAACTCTTAAAATCATATTACATCTTAAAGATATATTCTTGCCATTAAGATAATTGCTAAAATATAGGTAGAGAACATAAAATACAATGAAAGCACAAGACAGAAATAAAAAAAAATAAAGAGAAATGAATTCTCAATATGTAGGCACCTCAAAAATATGTGTTTGATTCTTGCAAGCAGCTATAATGTGAGCAAAAGAGAACTGCTGATTCCCAAGTCTTAAAACACTTAATAATTTAAATTAACCTGTATACAGTATGGAAGAATTATTGGATGCATAAAAATACTCTTTTAAGACATTCAAATATTTTAATGCATTTTAACACTTTTAGTAATGAACTAATTTAAGGGGCAAGAATGTTCCAATGGGTATTTATAAAAAAAATTAGTTACTAAAATGAGTATAACTCCTTTTATGTACACATACCTTTTCTGCTAACTGATAAAGCAGATTACAGAAATACTAGCATACATGTAGTAAACTTATTCAGAGATATGTATGTGAAGTAAGTTAACTTTTAAAACTAGTGTCTACATTGCTTCATTTGTGAAATGCTGGTTCTTAAAACACATAAAAGTGTTTTTTTTTTAAAGTGTTACAAGAATAAGATTGATTAATTAGCTATATTAGGACTTGAACTAATATTTACCATTTTTTGTTCATATTTGGCCAGTACTTTCAGATAATTGCTATGTTAATATGACAAGCAATGTTTTCTTTCAGTGGAAATAGTTCAAAACATTTTTCTGGGGTTAAGTTTTAAATAGTCTGAGGCATATTTACATGACTTTTTGACACTGAAAGAAGGCAAGAACCTTGGAGATCTGTACAAATATAGTTTATTTCTCATATGTATTTCCTTAGTAATAATTTACAGCAGGTAGTGCAACAAAATAAATCACTGAAACTGAAATAAGAGACTGTATTTCCAAGTGGTTTGGCTAAACATGTATCTGTCTTAAGACTTAATAAAATGAATTTCATCAAATTTGTTAAATCTTTGATTTGTCTGATATTTAAATGAAATTTTATTATTAACATTTTTTCTATATTTTGTTACATGTGCATTCATTTTGCACGAATGAAATTGATTTACTTGTAAAGGATTCATATATTTTAAGAGAAAATATTATCTATGTCTGGACTCTAATTCTTACAATGTTGGAGGTCTAATCTCCCAGTGTAGTCAAAAACCCTGAAAAATAAAGCTGATTTACTTTTACTATAAAGCTTGGCTTTTCTAAGTCTTCTGCTAAATTCCAGCAGAAAATCAAATGTGGTACCAGTAATTACTCAGAATACTCATTTGTGTAAGCTCAAATTCTGTTATAGAAAATTTTTTATATATTGTGCATTGAGAAAGAGAAAAATTTTAACACAAAGTATTAGGTTTTTTAAACATTTCTGAGCCATTTTAAAATAAAGGCAATAAATCTTAGCAAGAAGATACATGGTAAGAATTTTTTTTTTGTCTATGTAGCTTTGAGTCAACTGATGCTATACAATTTTGACTTAGATAATTACAGGAACAGATTTAAATTATACTTTGCAAATCCTGGTGAAAATACACTTATAGAACAAATTGAAAACAAATAGAAAGCATGAAGTATGAGGATATATAATGGCATGCAAACGGATACATACTTGTTTTGATAAACAATATAGAAGGATGATTGATAGTATTAAGCTCCAGGGCCTATAACCAACATCTTCCCAGATGTATAGTCTTAGATAAGTTATTTTATCTTTCCATGCTTCAGTTCTCTCATGTATAAGATGAAAGTAATAATAATGCATACTTCAATTTGCTTTTGTGATGATTAAATGTGTTTTATGAAGATTAAGCTCTTAGAATAGTGTCTACTTTTCATTTCCAGCTCTTATTCTTGTACATAAAGTTAATGAATTAAAAACATCTATTGAAAGAAAAATTACTTTTAGTGTAAAAATGTGATTTAACAAAATTCTTTAAGGGTTACATAGTTTACAAAATGGGAGAATAAGCAAAAAAGAGAGAAGGTGAATATTTTAAAAAGGTAGAATTAAAAATAATGTAAAGGTGAAGGCAATTACAGCAACAGGAAGTTCCAGATAAAGAAATAGAAGCTTAGAGAATTCTTAATCCAGAGTTGGGGAAGTTAATGGAGATTTCTAGGAGAAATATCTCAAAAAAATCCTATGAGTCATTTTTCAGTTTAACTTAACAAAGCTTAACTAAAGCCAGGTAACCCTCACTATATATTTAAATCTCAAAGAGAAGTGGATTTATCGCAGCACCACTGAAACCTGATACTTTATTGCACAAGATGCTGCAAGAAATTTATGAAAATTCACATTAAAATGTATGGCAGTTTTTCTTAAGAACGCTCCTTCCAATGTCATGAGATATCTTTTCTCCTCTGATTTGTAGAGCTACCCAAGTGAATTTTACCTTAAGTACCCACAAAATATCCAGAGATAATGCACTCATTCAAAGTAAAGAAAATAGAGTGAAGGTAAATGGGCTTAATCAATTTAATGTTTAATTATATAACTTCTGCAAATTGATGAAGACACACATGACCAGATAAACATGTGTAAACTGTTTGCAGATTCTTGGAAAAGGAACAGAATATGAGGTACTCAGATTTCACTAAATTCATGGTATTGTATCCCTGTTTACGAACTCTTCATTTTACCTATAAAAAATTGAATATAATATATGACCACAATTATAGGACTTTAAAGTAGAGAGAAGGGCAGTAGTCCTGAGGTCTTTTCAATTGTAGCATTGTTATAAAAGTCAATAGCACATAATAATACATAATGATATACCTTAAGCATCAAAGTCACACAAGAAATAGGAGTCCAAGTTGATAATATTTTTGAATCTATAGCTTATTCCACTGGTGAAAAAGATACAATTTCATGAAAGTAAAGTCTGCACAGAAAATCCATTCTTATACCTCAAATCATGCCTTAGTAATTGTATTGATGATACATTAAATTAAAATATGCAAAGAATAAAATATCAATTGTATAAAATAATTTTGTGTGAATTCAAGAAAAATATGACTATATTGTGAATGACTCATAAATTTTAACTTAAAACAGCTTCTAAATATTTTGTTGATTCTCATTGGAATACTCAGTAAAATTTATGACTATTTAAACAATAATTTAAGATAATGCCTAACTTGTTTTTCCTTTATTTTCACTTTTGAATCTAGAGATTCTTTACCTTTCTTGACCCTCAGTTTAAAAAACAGCAGAGGAAAGGTGCTTAAAGTTCAAATGGGAGCCCATAAATTCTTGTCTTTAATTTGGCATGTTATTCTCAAGGAAAGAGCCCTATTGTCATTAAAGTCGTTGAACATTTACCAATTTGACAATGATCAGGTACTAGATACTGGTGATGAAATGATGAAAGCCTTACCATCCTATGATAGTAAGGGAAAGAGAATAAAGAACTTGCAAATCATTATAACAGAACAAAAGGAAGACAGTATAAAATCACAAAGCGTTAGTATTAAACTTGAAATCTGAAAGATCAATAATGTGATAACTTATTTTACTAAAAGAGAACATTTGTTGAGTTCGTTTTGTTTGTTATTGGTTTTACAATTGCGACAAGAAGCTGGAATGTTAGAGAACACAAAGATTTGAAAAGATAAACACAATCTTTTCTGCAAATTTCCGGTGGCAAGAATATTATTGGATAGGTAGAGGATGGGTGCTGATAGATCAGATGTTGAAGGGAGACATAGAAACCTTAATTTTATCATGAGGGTGGTAGAAAATTATTAGAGATTTAAGATGAAAATCAGGGCATGTATATTTATATTTACAGAATATTTTAGAACAGGAAAGAGAGCACAGAGACTCAGTTTATGTTTTAGTCATTTAAGAAAATATAATGATATTCATAGGCTACCAAGGTGGTAGTAGAGTGGGAGAAAGCAAGAAAGACAGGATTCAGTTAGAGAAACCACAGTCAGTAAAATCTGCTTGTGTGTATTCATGGAGGCATATGCAGAAAGGATCCAATGAGTGAGTATGTAAATTTAATGAACTCTGAGAATGATGAAATCCTAACAGGTAGAGTGAGTATTTGCTGCAGGCTTAGAGCTACATGCTGAAGTTCAACACAAGTAGAACAGATAAATATGTTTACAGATGATAGATAAAGTTGCACAATACAGAAATGGACAAAGCAAGACTTACATTTTAGTGTCAACTTTAGATGTCAGTGTGGAAAAAACAGGCATGCTGATGGTTGTTTTTACTAAAGGAAATGTGTACAAATGTCAGAAACATATCAGGACACTTACAAATGCTCAGGTTATTTCCACTTCTGATTATTCTATAGAAATTAAAAAGAAGCTATTGTTATCACTCAGACAAAAAATTCAAGATGGAAAAACTAAATGCCACAATTTTTTGCCTCATAATAGAGCTATGGATTACAACGAACTTAAGTGAAATTAAAATCCAGAAAACACAAGCTTGTTTCAGAAAAGAGAAGAAGCACAGCTCTTGGGAGAGCTGCTATAGATGTTATGAGACAAAATCAACTGAATATTTTAACTACCTTTTTTTAAATTGTAGAGTGCTCAGCTATTGAGAGATGAAAGGACAAGAAGGACAGCTGAAATAAACCTAAGTATTCTGAGCTTTGAGATACAGAAGACAGGGCCCAGGTCAGAGTATCTGAGAGAAACTGCTTGAAGGCACTTCAGGCTTTCAGCTTGCACAGCTTAAGATGGGGTTTAAGGGTTGAACTATGAGGGGTTCTTACAAAGGGTTAAAGCAGGAAAGACTGAACTGGGAGACTCCTCAAGGGTCAAAAAAGATATAGAGGTTGTGTCTTGAATATAATAAATAAACCTGCCATAGAAGTCAAAACTAGAAGTACAGGCAAGAGTTAAAGAACAAATATATGTTTACAAAAACCTACTTTAAATATAAAGAATCATTGGAGTTGAAATATAGAAAAGGAAAGAAATAATACAAAAACCATTAATGATAAAATGCACTCTTATCTATATTAATATCATTTGTACCATAGTTCGTTCAATTCACTTGAAGGACAAGAAATTCTAGGGAAGAAGAGAACTATTTCATAAGGATAAGTGATGAATCAATCAGAAAAAAACCATGGTAATCCTGTTTGTGTACCTAATAACAGCATGTCCAAACATGTATCACAAATATTGACAGAATTTAAAAGATAATTGGAAAGCTTCACAGTAATAACAAGGAGATTTTATTTAGAGTTTAACCTAGGCATGAAATACTGAGTGTCTGGAGAAGAATAACTTTTACAAACTTTATAAAATAATACTGCACAGAAATACAATTCAAGATAGTGGATAAAATTCAAGAAATAATTATATGGTAAGTGCTGATATTTATTGACTGAAAATACAATTATGAACTAGAAATACAAGTCAGATCACTTTGAGGAAAGGATAATGGGAGTGGGGTCCAACCTGTTGAAATAAAACAATGAAGAAAACACCTCATGATATGAATTAAAATTAATTAACTTTCAACAGTTTTCTAAAGCTTTGTCTTTATCTCTCTGAGATGATGGCTTATATTTAATTGTAACTGCAAATGAGCTCATAAACAAGAAATGCATTTCTGCCTGTGCAAAAAAAATTACATTAACAATCTCCAGGATGGTTGACATCAAATAATTGGGATTTATTATGCGACAGAGGCTACCAATTTTAAATAATTTAAAAGAGAAATATCACAGTTTTAAGGGAAAATAAATAATTAGTTGGTAATATAAATTTTGTATGCATGTAGAAAATAAATCTCTCCTCCATAATTATTGCATCTAGCTTGATAGTTTGTAGATTAACAGACACTCTATTCTATGTCGAGGCTAAATTCTTTCCTTACTTTTATTTATAAACCATATTTATACCTGTTGTCATCAAAAATAGTTGATAGCATTTTGGTAGCTATGTCAGATGTTCCAGTATATATCCATAGAACAAAGACTTACAAATAAAGACTAGATTTCTCACTAAACTGGCTTCAAGCACACTGTCATCTACAAAGCTAATGGTATATTATAATCAAGAGTGTTGAATGCCCTAGGTTAAAATAGAGCAAATCATTTGTAAATCTACTATCTGATTAAATTCAGACATGGAAGCCTTTTCCTGGGAGTTCATCTTGTAGTTAGATGTGGTTTTAAAATATTACCACTAGTTATTTTCTATAATGAGGAACTGAGTATGGTAAATGTCAGACTCTAAATAGTTCAAGTGTTTTCCACAAAGTTTGGTCTTTAAAAGTGCTGATATTATATCCTGAAATTAAATACTGTGAAGATTCTGCAGCAGTCTTAGCAAGTTCAGGCTATTCAAGATTCCACATACAATACTTGGACAAGTCCTTTGAAATCTTAGAAAATTCTGTTTAGTATTTCTTCTCTTTAAAAAAAGAGAGAGCCTTTCCCCTTGTATAGATAGTATGCATCGGTGCAACAGCGAAATTTTGTATTGATTGTTTATAGTCTATCTGTAATTTGTTTATGGTCATGCAGAATTCTGAATGCAGAATTCTCAAATCAAGAGGTACATTTTAAAGTCAACAGATTCAAGTGAATGGAGTGTGTACAAATTGGAAATGCATGTTATCTCTTTTGTTCATTTTATATGAAATGAGTGATTAGAAACACGGTATTTTTTTCATCACAACTTTTCACCTTATTCTCTTTAGTTATTTACAGAAAATTCTGAATAAAGTAAATTTTTATTTACAGATAATTATGAATAAAAGAAATAATCATTTTTATGTACTTTGCAACAATGACCTCTACACAACATTAACCGATTTTCTTTCCTATCTGAATGAACTATGTGTGACAAGAATTGCTACATACTCTTCAAAAGTACTTTCATTCTACTACAGATATCTGAGAACTGTGATAGTAGTTGCTTATTCAGTACTTCCTCTTATTAATAGTATACAGAATTCAGTAGTTTAACTAGATAAACTAATTTTCTTGCAATATTTAAATTGCTTTCTTAAGAGCTGTGCATGTGCTTCAATAAATGTTTCTTGCCTGTGTAGCCTGATCAATTAGACTGCAATACCAATTAAAGAACATATATGAAAATTTAACCATGTCTACAGATACAAAACATGTTTAAAGAAAATGAAATTCTTGGTGGACAAACAAATGATCAATGAAGTTGTATCTCAGGAATACATTTTTTAAAATTATTAATTGATAAATATGAAACTTTATACAAATATAATCTTTTATTTCAAATTTTTAAAATATAGGAACAGCATTGCTTTACTTGTTATGTTTCTTTGGGATACCATTAGACTATCTGATGACCACTGTAAATCCATTAGTTATTATCAATATATAATGTTGTTAATTCTTTTAACACATGAGTAGGTGAACTTACTGATTTCTTTATCAAAGCATTTAATACTTTGGTGTAAGCTTTCAGATAAACTTTCTTTGATGTTTTCTCTACTATCACAGAATCTCAAGCCTGTTCAGAAAAATTTCAAATTTGCCTGCAGTAGTTTTCATGTTATATATAATGCAAGTGCTAGAGTTACAGATGGAAGATCTGGGACTCTAATATGTAGAACCCAAGTCATGAGCTCTAGTAAATTGCACACTTCATTCAATCTGAAGTAGTTGTAAGAAATTTATTATGTCTTAAATTTAATAAGTATATACATGATCTTTCTAGATAAAATTTCTAAGCAATAGAATAGAAAAGGCCCTGGCATTCATATATTTAATTAGCTTTCATATATTGAAGATATGACTTGAGACTGATGGAATTGTATTTACTTTACACATTTCTCTGTGTCTGGCCTTAGTATCCTATATTCCCTCTCTCATTGCCTATCTTCATCCCTGATTTTCGCATTACTATCTTTCATCATAGATTTCCTCAAATACAGGATTACTCATTTTTTGCTGCAAATACTGATCTTAATAAAATTATAGTTATTAACTCTGTGTGTAGACAAAATAATTTTACATGTTAGTTTTTTCTGTATTTCCATCAGAATTATTTTAGATCATGTCTTATTAATTTTGAAAAGTTATTAAAATTTGACTATATAAAAACAATCTTATACAGGTACCATAAGTAAAGTTATTATTGTCTATTTACATAAGGATTCCCATAATATTAAAATTTCATAGAGAGTTCTCTTACCTGTTGGAACAAATGATAATTTTTTAATATTTTTGCTTAAAATTATAACAAATGAAGTGTATATTACAACAAAGCATTTTAAACAATTTTTAAGAGAAAAGCTTCAAATGATGAAATTGAGTTTATCAATCTTAATTACTATAATGTAGGATATTTATTAAACAAAAAAGATAACATTTAAATTATAACATTCAAGCATTATGAATGTGTAATATTCAGAATTTATGTTTACTCTTCTCATTTTAGAGATACTTTAGATTTTTTTCAGCTATAGTTGAAAAATAAGATTTGATACAGGTATATTACTAAAAATGCCTATTCAGGTTTAAGTCACATTCCATTCCCATTCTTTGACTGTAAACTTCATTCTGACTGTATTACAGCTTCACTTCTTTATTACATACTGAAAAAAAGTTGAAAGGCATACTTTGATACATACTAGAATATGCACAAACTGATAACAGCAGTAAGTCAAAAAGTAGAATGCCACATAGGTAACTTCAAAATGCCATATATTATTTTCTCAATATCTATAACAAATTTTTAAACACAAAATGCTTTTGGAAATTCTTTGTATATAAATTAATGTTATGATAATTTCACTTTATCTACATTTATTTATTTAATGATCATTTCTTTTTAACTATGTGCTTAGTTTACTATCTGTCTACCCACACTATGTGAGAATTGAACTTTTCGTTAGTTTGGTTATCATGTGATAATTAATGTGTACCACTGTGGCATCCACAGACAATGCAGGAAGGAAAGAACCTTAAGTTCATATCAGAGCTATTACATATTATTTGCACAAGTACCAACATGTTAAAAAAATTTCTAAATTTACTTAAAATATGGAATCATTAATATATATACTTATTCATTGTTTTATAATTTTTCAGGCAATTTTATTGCCCTTTTGCAATCTATATCTTACTGAGTCAAATAGTATACAAGTAGATAGAAAATACAATTTTTATGAAGTAAAAATTAGCATCAAATCATATAAATCAAGGCATGTAAAATGAAAATTTTACAAAAGTTCTATTTCAGATAAGTCAAAGAAAGTCCAGAGAACCTAATGAAATGAATGAGCGACTCAATGTATCTGTTGAAGACTGTTCAGGAAAAGCACCAAAGGAAAGATTCCTTAGGGGCACTGGTGAAGTGACCATGGTCAAGAAGAGTGGAAGAGAAGGCAATAGAAGGGTTAGGAATAGCTTCACATCTGATGAAATTCCATTCAGTGAATTTGTGATGGAAGAAACAACCTTTGATTTAAATGTCAAAAGAGTTATTAAAACTGTTAAATAAATACTAGATGCAGAGAGACAAGTAAGGTGACCTTTATCACAACTATAATGAGAAGGAATGATGACTCCAACCAACATAGCAACAATGAAAGTGCTAGAAACTTTCCAGGTGGCCAAATTTCTAATGTTTTGATGTGAGATGTAAGACAAAGAAAGGAACCTAGAATTTTCTTTGACTTTATTTTGTTCTCTAAAAAATTTGAGTTAATGGAATGCCAATTTATTCAAATGAATGTCATTAGTGAGAGAACTGATTAAAGATGCAATTTCCATAAAAGATTAGTCATAAAAGCTGAAAATGCTCTAGTTTGTTACTTTTCTTTGTCCCTGTGTGTGTATGTGTCTGTGTATGTCTGTGTGCTTAATGATGATTTTAAAGCTAGCACTCTCATGCAAAGATATTCAAAACACAAATAATTTTTATAGTGGGAGGTAATTATATTGTTTATTAATTCTGTTCCTAAAAGAACTTCCATACAGCCTTGGAAATAGGTGTTTCCAAGTAACTTTAGCCAATGAGATGTGAAAATAAACTGCTGTGCCATTAAAACTGCCAAGAAATCTAACAATGCTGGAAATGAGAGAGAGCTACTTACCTGACTTAGGCTGGTAGGAAACAATATTCAGATTATCCATTGATAGGCAGATTTTCTGAGCAATAAAGAACTCTGTGAAATTTTGGAAACTAGAGTTCCAATTATCCTTCCCTAGTCAATAAGTCAAAAATATTCTAAAATTAGTCACATTAGCAAGTTGGAAAAATAGCCATGGTTTGCTTTGCTTTCTTCTTGCATTTATATCATTTGCTCTGATTGGAATAATGCAATGAACAAGGTATTTGGAAAAGTAATTGGGAAACATGATTTATAGAGTTTTTTTTTAACCTTTAAGGTAGAAAGGATGCATAAAGGATATATAAAGAGTGAAACTGAGAGAAAAGAGTCACTGTTTGGTACTGTATAGTACTTTGCTAATTCTGCAGAAGAGAACAATCATGCTTCTTTGAAAACCATACAACTATTTTTTGTGCAAAACAAAACCTGCACACTCTTATGAAAAGAAGATCAAAATCATGTCATCGAACCTATCTTCTGATGACATCAATCTCTTGACTATTTTCCATCAATAAAGATAACATCATTTCTTTTTAATCTCAATTCTTTTCAATTATCAATCTCAAAAGACTTATTTCCTGAGAGCTTTTCTGATTCAGTAGTACATCAGTGTTCAATCATGCAAATAGAAACTACTATAGAAATTGAAATTGAGATCTTTTAATTTAGAAAAGTTGTTTTGCAAAAAAGTGATTAAGGAGTAGTAGGAGCAAAGATGGATATGTTAGGTTCCCAAATGAAGAATAACAACAGGAAGTTATTATTGCTCTTAATCATTAAACAGATTAACTTGAATTTCACTTGGAAAGTGTGTTTCTTTACATATTAATAGTCTTGTGTCATTTCAGCTAATCAATTCTTGTTTGAATGAGATACACTCATATGACTATTTTTTTGTTTAACATTGGCTATTTTTCATACTTTTTAATTTAGAAAGTTGTATTTACCTTTGATGTATATTTTTAGTAAAATCTAATATGAATTATAGTTTTATTTTATGAATTCATGTTTATTTGTGAAAAATAGCCTAAACTTTTGTGCTACAATCTTTAAAACTTCCTATGCAAGTACATTAGATATATTTTTTATACTTCCCCAGAACTCAGTGTTATTGTTTTCAATACAAAACAAACATGTTTATGTCATTCAGAGTTAATAGGAAGAAAGTGCCAAAAGATCTTCCAAAACAAAAAATGAAAAATGGAGAAATGTTAGTATATTATAGAGGAAAAGAAGTCTGTGTGATGAAATAGAAAGAGAAACAAGGTATCTTCCTTTGGTTCAGTTCTGTAATTCTTTTGTTGATATTTTGTCTATGTGATCTATCTCACTGGGACAATGGAGTGCTAAAGTCCTCCATTACAATTGTTTTATTGGTTATTTTATTTATTTCTATTAATATTTGTTATATATAGCCGAGTGCTCCCATATTTGGTGCATATATATATTATCTCATCCTCTTGAAGTTTTCCCCTAACAAGTATGTAGTGATCTTCTTTATCTTCTTTGATCATTCTTGGTTTGAAGTTTACATTTTTGGGTTCCTGTTACATGGAGTATTGTTTACCATTATTTGAGTATCAGTCTATGTATTTCTTTTGAGTTTAATGTGTTTCTTGTATATAGCATATTGTTGGATTTTGTTTCTTGATGCACTCTGTCAGTTTGTTTCTTTTGATTGGTGAATTGAGACCATTTACATTAATGTTTGTAACATATATGTATTGGCTTATATTTGTCATGCATGTTATCTTTCTGCTGTTGGTTGCCTACTTTCCCATTTGATTAACTGCTTACCCTGCCTGGGTTTCTTTCTGTTGCTGTCCTGGGAATTGTGGTCATTTTTATTTTTTCTAGAATATCTTTCAGTACTCTTTTCAGGGTTGGTTTGGTGGTCATGAATATCTTCAGTTGTTCTTTACCATGGAAGTGTCTTAAATTTCCATTAATTTGGACAAATCGTTTTGCAGGGTACATCGATCTGTGTTGGAGGTTGTTTTCTTTCAAGACATGAAAAACTTCACTCCAAGTTCTTCTGGACTGATGACTTGTGTTGAGAAATCTGCTGTAATTCTGATAGAGTTTCCTTTATAGGTGATTTGTTTCTTTACTCTAACAGTTTTTAATATTCTTCTCTGGCACTGAATTTCTGGATTCTTCATTATTATATGTCTGGGTATAGATTTATTTTGCAGTTCTATATGCCTCACTTATCTATATGTCAGGTTCTTTTCCCATACTTGGAAAATTTTCTGCTATTACTTCTGCAAATAGTCTTTATATGTTATTTGTGTTGACTCCTGCTTTTTTGTTGACACGTATTCTCTTATACTGTTTTTCTTTGCATCATCTTGCAGATGCTGAAATGTTATTTCTTGCTTCCTTGTTATTTTTAAGAGATCTTTCCTTTTGTGACTGCTAAGTGAAATCCTGTCTCCAAGGTCTGAAAGTCTATCTTCAGTTTTGTTCAAGCAGTGAAGCCAACTTTACATGGAATTTTTAATTTCCTGGATATCGTGTTGAATCTGTTTCATATATTCTAATTTGTTCCTATATAGTTCATTCAAGGTTTCCATCATTTTCCTATGTTCCTCTATTTTTTTTAATCTGTGTCTTCTTTAGATATGCTCAATAATCTTTCATTGTGGTTGTCATTTCATTTTTTACCTGACAGACTATTCCTGATCTGATTTTTTCCACAGTGTCATGGAGTTCTTTCTTTACTTCAGCTGCTATCATTTCAGAAATTTTAGCTGTGTGACTTCCAAGGTTTTCAATGACAATGTCTCCTGGATTTGTTCTGGGTTAGCTGAGATTGCATTTTGCTCCTTTGTCTTGACATTTTCTATTTCAAAACATTTTATTTTGTTTTCTGTGATGATTCTTGTGAGTTTTGGTGGTAGGTAGTAATATCACTAGTATCAAGGCCTCTGCAGGGAACGTCTGTTCTTCAAGGATATCTTCCATGTGTAGGAGATTCTTGGTTAGTGTGTATCCCAAGATCCTACCTTCTCAATTAATTGAAAGTAGAACATTGATTTCTGTTCGCTTCAGTCTCCAGTCTTTTTTTGTAGGGCTGTGGTGAGGTATTATGCCAGAGCGTCCCAATATTGATGCATAAGGGTGTGCTCCCCAAATTTAAAGTTGCCATTTTTCCACCAGCGTGGCTGGAGGGATACTCTTGCCAGAGATGCTCTCAGAATTCATAACAATATTTTGTAACTCTTGCTACTTCCAATCTGTTGCTAGGGTTTCACATCAGTAGAAACTAATAGGAAGTCATCCAAGAAGACAATCTAGGAAGTACTGTTTTGCTCTTCCCAGAAGAAATACAAATTAGTTTTAAATAGGTTGCTGGATATTAACATATTAGACACTGCTACATATGAAGATAAGAAAAAGTAGCATACTAAATTACAGATCCAAGTCACTAAATGTAAATAAGTGTCTAAAATACAGTGGAAATGTGAGGAATTGGAATAAAATCTAAGTTACTTCTCTGTGGATGTCACATAACTTGGATAAAAACTGGGGAATGACTATAAACAGAGAAGAAAATTTTTGCCAGGATACAATCCTGGGATACTTTTTATAATCTGCACATCAGCAAGAATAAGATCCATCAAAAGAATTTAAAAAGGGCCCAAAAAAGAAAGGAGATCTTCCTTCCCATTGCAAAATGTAATGAAAGTGTTTCAAAAGTGAAGAATATTAATATCATTTATGCTAATTAGTCAAATGAACTGGAGGTTCATTTGAAAAGTCACTTGAAAGACTATAAAAATCATTACGTTCTTGGTAGTAGCTATTTCAACAGAATTCTGGGGACAATTGGATGAGCTTAACCAATAATAGAATGCAACAAAATAATAGCTGTGAGTATATATATGTGACAGTCACATAATCTTGTTTGCAATAAGGGAGGCTACAAAAGTAGGAGATTAATGCATCAAATGGAATTTGATTTTTTAATATTTATTTTTAATGTAAGTTAGAAGATACTGTATTGACAGGGATATAGCCCAGTGGCATATGTGCCTGCCTGGCAAGCACAAGGTCCTGAGTTTGATTACTGGTACAAAAAAAAATGATAACAGATTTGCTTCCTAATCCAGTGACATTAAATAGAAGAAAAATTAATGTTGTAGAAGGGAGAGAAGAAAATT
>RJWT010016630.1:0-19751 GCA_004365215.1 Cuniculus paca | reverse complement strand
TTTTTTTTTTTTTTGTATCTTGAGATTTTTAGAACCATTTTGTGATCAAATTATTATTGTTTTCACATCTTCATGATTGCTTTTTTTAAAATACTACTTTTGCTTCTGTGATCTGATTTCATTGTTTATCCCCGTACTTTTATAATTTAATTTTAGAATTATTTGATTATATATTTTGATTTGTCATTTATTTGGATAGAGAATATCTTTGAATGCATTTTTTCTCTTAAGCTTTATAAGTAATATATTTTGTAATTGTGTGCATATTTGAGAAAATTTCTCTATTGATTGTGTCTGAGAATTAGAGGAAGACATTTTTTTTTCTCTCCATAGCACTGAGAACTGATCCTTGGGTCTGGTGTGTGTAAGGCAAGCTCTCTACTCCTGAACTGTGTCACCAGTCCTTTTCAAACTTTGTTGTGAGACAGAATCTTGATAAACTGCCCAGGATGACCCCAAACTTGTGTCAGCCTCCTGAGTAGCTGGGTTATGGGAATGTGCCACAGCACCTGGGAAGACATTTTTTAAAAAGAGTTTTAAGAAATCCTTATAATATTCTGGACTTAAATTCTTTAGCAAATGCATGATGTGTAAATAATTTCTTCCAGTCATTGGATAGCTTTTTCATTTTCTTAATGACATCTGTCCAAAAGTGAAAGTTTTAAATTTTGGTTAAATCTAATTTATCAGCATTGTATCTTCTTTTGTGTTTTGGTTATTAATTCTAAGAGTCTTTTGGTGGAATCTTTTGGGTCTTGTGAGTAGAGGATCATGTCATCTGTAAATAATTATACTTTGGCTTTGTCCTTTTCAATGCATATCTCTTTTATATCTCTCTCTTTCCTGATTGCTCCAGATAATGTTTTGAGGACTATGTTGAAAAGCAATGGTGACAGTGGACATCCTTGTTCCCAATTTTATAGATAAAGTTTTCAGTTTTTCTTCATTTAATATGTTGTCAGTAGGTTAGTCATAAATGACTTTCAGCATATTCAGATAAGATTCTTCTACATCTATGTTCCTCAGGGTTTATAACATCAGTGGGTGCTGGATTTTTTTCAAAATTTTTTCTGGATCTATTGAGGTGATTGTGTGATTTTGGTCCTTGCTTCTGTTTGTGTGGTGTATTACATTTATTGATTTGTGTATGTTGAGCCATCCTTGTATCCCTGGGATGAAGCCTACTTGGTCATGGCATATAATCTTTTCGATATTTTGCTGGATTCTGTTTGCTGGTACCTTGTTGAGGATTTTTGCATCTATGTTCATTAGAGAGACTGACTTGTAGCTCCTTTTTTTGGGTGGATCCTTGTCTGGTTTTGAGAGTAGGGTAATTCTACCTTCTAAGAATGATTTTCAGAGTACTTCTCTCTTGATTTCATTAAAGAATTTAAGAAGTATTGGTATTAGCTCTTCTCTGAACTTCTATTTATTTATTTATTTATTTTTGTCTTTTTGAGACAGGATCTCACTATGCAGTTCAGGCTGGCCTTGAGCTCACTATGTAGCCCAGGCTGGTCTCGAACTGTCAACGATGCTTCTACCTCAGCCTCCTGAGTGCTGGGATTACAGGCGTGAGCCACCATGCCCGGCTCTTTGAACTTCTTATCGAATTTGGCAGTGAATTCATCAGGTCCTGGACTTTTTTTAGTTTGTAGAATTTTTTTTTTTACTATGGCTTCAATTTCATTGCCTGTTATTGGATTGTTAAAGATTTTTTAAGTCTTCTTGGTTCAGTTTTGGTAATTAGCTAATTATGCCATTTTTAGAAGAAAGAATTTTTTTCTTTTGATTTGCTTTACATTTCTTTCTTCCTGTTTTCTTGTCTTATTATAGTGTCTTCCAGTATGATGTTGAATGTGAATGGCAAAAGAAGGCATCCACTTTTGACTACAATTTTAGGAGAAACATTCAGCATTTTGTCATATTAACTGCAGCTAAAAAATTTTTGTAGGTGCTGTTTATTAGTTTAAAGAAGTTCTTTATTTTTTTTAGTTTGCTGAGAGTGTTAACCTGGAATGTATGTCACATTTCTTCAAGTGCTCTTCTGCATATATTGATGTGATCATATTAATTATATCAGTTAAAATATTGGCACTAATTAAGCCTCAGTCTGAGACTTGCAATATATTCTTGGGCCTCAGATGTATGTCCTTCTTGATTTTCTACTATATTTGTGCCCTCAGTGTGTGACCCTACCTTTCTCTCATGTGTAAGGTTTTCTCTGTTCCCTTTTCCTAACTGTGAAGAATTTCCACCAATGTCATAGAGGCTGTTTTACTTTTCTCCAACCAAATTAAAATGTTTGTTTCTTATAGAAAAAGAAGTGGGAGACCTTGAAGGGCTTTCTTGCATCTTTGCTTCTGCTTTCCCTCAACCCAGGTTTGCTCACTAGTGCCATTTTTAGAACTTATTTGGACCTTTACTGGATGATGAAAGAGGCTGTGAGAATATATGTACATCAGCACCCCAAACTGTGCGGATTCCTGTAGTTTCATATTGTTCCACCAGCTTGGCTGAGGATCTTCTTTTATTTGCCATTTATGCTAGCTTATCCTTAATAGTATCTGATCATTTCTGCCCAGATGAGTTCGAGCTGGCATCTCTTCTTTCCCTGCAGGCACCAGTCAGTTTGCTATCAAATGGTTCAAAAAAGAATGTGGATTTGAAGTTGGTTTGTCTCTTTATTTGTCAAAAGGATGAGAGCATTGTTCCCTCCAACTCTTTACATCCAAGAGAGATCCTAAAAGTCTAGAGTTTTATTTTTCTTTAAATTATGAATATATGTAAAATGCATCTTTTGAAATAATCATATTCTCCCCTTTATCTTGCTTATGTGGTAAATTACATACATAAACACAGTGTGTGAGTGTATTTTCATCTATTTAAAAAATTGAAACAATTGTGAAAGCATAACAAACTTACAGAAAACTTGGAACTAGAGTATGAAGAATTTGCCTTTTTAAATCTATTTGAAAGTAAGTTACTAACATGTTCTTCCAACATTCCTGAATATTTTAGGTGTATTTGTGTAGCAAGAACATTCTTCTGTATACCCATCAAAATCGATATATCAACACTGATGCATCGTACCACTTAAGCCTCACACCCTGTTTGAGTTTTGTCAATTGTTTTAACCAGTCTTTTACAGTCAAAAGAGCCTATGCTGTGCTTCTTTGTGTGGATCTATATCTCCTTTCCTCTTGTGCAGGCCCTTAGTCTTTCTAGGCCCTCATTATTTTGATATCATTTAAAACGACAAGCCATGTATTTTGTAGTGTGTCCTTCAATATGATTTTGCCTAATGATTTCTTTCTTGTGATTAGATTGAGTTTCTGCTTCCTCCATAAGGAGATTGCTCAGTTTCCATTGCATTCTATCTGGTGGCTTATACTTCCAATTGGTTTCATTATTAATGGTGTTTACTTTGACTACTTGATTAAGGTGGCGTCTGCCAGGTTTCTCTATTGTAAACTTACACATTTTTTCTTTGTGATTAGTAGTATTTTGTGTAGAGGCACTTTGAAACTCTGTGGTATCCTGTTCCTCATCAGGTTTTAAACTAATTACTAAATTAGCTTCTGAAAAGGACTCATGGTTTCCTACTCCTCTCAATGGGACATAATCTGTTGTTATCATTATTCACCTCAATGCTCAAATTGTCCCCAGTCTGCCTAGTGGGAGCTCATTCAAGCTGGCTTGGGTGTCCACTGGCATGGCCCACTCTTCTTAGAGCAGTTTCAAACTGTGTGGAATAACGGTTCCTGCTCATCTAGTGCTTTTTTGCTCCACTTCTGGAATAAGCTGTTTTTCTAAAGGTCCCTCATCTCTTTAAGTGGGAAGTGGTATTCAGAAACTAAGTTATGAATCTAGGTGTGCTGATTAGTGTTTGAGTGTTGCTTCCCCCAGGCCCTCTTACAGACTAGATCACACTGAAGTACATGCACATATACATACATACACACATATGTATACATAATTCAATTGGATCTGTATTTGTTTTCACCTATCTGTGTACCTATCTACATACCTGTCTATACATCTCTTGGTATCTGTGGTCATTAATTGTAGTATATCAACTTGACTTGAGTAAGAACAATCTAGCTGATTAGTAAAGCTCTGGATATGTCTGGGTGATGGACATGTAATCTGCAAACTGAGGATGGTAGACCCACCCTGGATGTGGATGGCACCAGCCAATATACCTGTAGCCTGGAATACATAAAAAGGCAAAGAAGAAGGATGTCTGCTCTTTTTCCTTGGAGGAGCTCCAGTCTTCACCATTGTCTTTAAATGTTTGTAGAAGCTGAAGCACATTCATTGATGTTTGAACATAAAAATTCCAGGCATTCTTAGAATAAACCCCACTTTGACTTACTGTATTTTGTTTTCTCGCCTTTGGTTGAATTGTTTAAGCTGGGATTTTATTCAGTCTTTTTATATCTATTCTCGAGTCAGTAGTTTTCTTTTCCTGTAATGCCTTTCCTTGTCAGGTGTTTGGCATCACAGTTACAGTCATCTTTCAAAAGGAGCTAGAAATTGTTTTATCTTTTTCCAGCTCCTGGAAAGGGTTTTGTAAGATTGGGGTCATTTTCTCCAAAAATATTTAGAAAAATTCATCAATGAAATCATCTGGGCCTGGAGATTTTTAGGGGGTGGTGAGGAAGGTGTGGGGACTTTAAGTTACAAATTAAATTTCTTTAATAAATGTGGGACCATTTACATTTCTAATTATCAGTTTTCTAAATGGTATTTAGTAGAAATTTTTCTATTCCATAATTTCTAAATTAATATGCAAGAAATTATTTAGAATAGTCTCTCATTAAAATTTTAATACTTATATCCTCTGTGGTGATATCCTATATTTAATTCTTCATTTTGATAACTTATTCTGTTTCTCAAGAAGTCCTCTTAAGAAATCATTAACTTTCTTGAATTTTAATAGGAGGATGACTTTTGGAATTATTTCCCTCTCTGATAAATTTGTCCTGTATTTTAAAGTGTTTTTTATAACTAATTTTCTTTTCTTTTACTTCAGTTTATTCTTCTTTTCTAACTTCTTAATATGGCTATTTCAATTGGTGATTTTAAGCTTTCTTATTTCCTTATACGCACACTTAAGACTATTAATTTCCCTCTATACATGGCTTTAGTTGCATCGCATAAATGTTGTTTCGTTATATTTTTGTTATCTTTCAATACAAAATGTTTTCTAATTTTCATTGTAATTTTCTCTTTGCTTCATTGTTACTTACAAGTGTATTGATGAATTTTCAAGTATTTTGGGGATTATCTGGGTATATTTTTATATCCATATTATTTCTTTTATAGTGAGAAATTAAATGTTGATTGATTTCAAACCTGTAACTTTGTTGAGACTTGCTTCACATCCCAGAGTATCAGCAGTCACTACCTCTCTTATGTGTGTCTTCTCCTGGAATCTTAACTACTGAATATTAGATCTTGATTGTCTTTTATTTAAACCTAGAGTTTTCTTTCTAATTATTTAAGCAGCTTTCATGCTATTCTTTTGTTTTTTGAACAACTTCTCCAATTGATAATTGGAGAATTGTTATTTTTTGTATTTTCTATTTGCCTTTTTACTGCTTCAAAGCACATTTAAATTGGTTTATTGAATTTAATTTTTAAACATTATTTTATTCTTGCACATAATACTGCTCATGTGTATCCTTTTCTTTATCTGTGGACTTATCTTGAATTTACCTATTAAGAATATGCATGGTTTTACTATAATTTTTCTCATTTTTGCATATCTTCTATCTTGTACTTAAGCAACACCAGCCTTTTAGGGGTTTATAGACAATGAAAACTGTAGAATATAGGTGAAAATGTTATGGAGAGGGAAGTGCTACATGATTTTTAAGATGTTATTATTAGTAATAATGGTGTTTGGTTGCAAATACTAACTATTGAAAATCTGCAGACTCCCAAGAAATTAAATACGCTAAAGCTATAAGTGATGAATTACCTACAATTTTCTCTGAGGTACAAATATGTGTTACAATGATCTGAATTTTTATACATATTTGTGATTGAAACAGGAAAGAAGAGAGGAATTGGAAATACCAGGTTTAAAAATATAGGTCTTGCTTCCTGGATCTTAAAAAGAGGTGGTACTAGGTCACTTCCAGTGGAGTGCAACTGTTATGGATTAAAAACTGGTGGTCAATTTACCACCAGCTGAATTAAATCGGCATGGTGCTGAGTGTAGATGGCCCACCTGAGGAAAGTTGCCAGCATGAAAGGAGATGTGGAGAGGAAGAGTGAGGTGTTGTGGGTTCTCCTAAGTGTTACTATTTGGAGCTATTGGTTCTCCTGGAGAAGCTTGTCATAGCTGGCTTCCCTGATATGAACTCAGTCGTTATCATCGGAGGAGCTTGGGACCTTGTTGCTGAGAGTGGCTGCGGTTCACTTTGGGGGAGCTCTGGTTGTTACGTTGAGCATCACTTCCTGGATCTGGAGGGGAAGACGTGTGCTGTTTAATCTCCAGGAGAAGTTGTCCTGCTGGCTTCCTGACATGTACTCAACTGTTCTCATCGTTGGAGGAGCTCAGGACCTCATTTTCACTGAGCATGGCTATGGTACTTTTCAGGGGAGCCCTGGTCTTTATTTTGAGCATTGCTTCTTGGCTCCACTGTAGAACCCTCAACCTACTTGCACAGATCCTTCACCCTAGTGGCATGGACTTTCTAGCTTCCACTGCTGACCTTTGGGCCTTCCCAGTGCAGATTCATGAAATAGACTTGCATGAATCAATGTCATGGGCTCTAGGTCTCCAGTTGGACTTGTGGGAGGCATGTCATGGGCTCTAAGTCTTCAGCTAGACTCACGTATGACATTACTGTGGAATCCAGGCCCTTGGGTGGATTTTCTACGTCTTTAGTGTTGTGCAGATTTCCTGCACTTTCTTGTGTTTAACTCTGGGTGACCATCATAAAAT
Source organism: Cuniculus paca (assembly GCA_004365215.1). Classification (NCBI taxonomy): domain Eukaryota; kingdom Metazoa; phylum Chordata; class Mammalia; order Rodentia; family Cuniculidae; genus Cuniculus; species Cuniculus paca. Next base: position 12,790 of record RJWT010016630.1, on the reverse strand, counting down.
AATATAAATTCTGTGTCCTGTATGTAATTGTTCTCCTTGCAGCCCCTGACTACAGCAGTAAATCTATATTCTTTCCTCAGGGAAACCTTGCTTTCATCTTCACTTACTGTATTTTCATAGAGAACTGATTGACACTCAAAGCTAAAAGATGTCCCCTGTTTCTGGACAACGAATGCATGCTTATGCTGCAGGTTGGGATGCCACATAACCCAGTGACATCAGAAGAAAAGCCATTTATCTCACAAGCAGGAAGCACTGATGATGCAGGCTCCATAGTTACTATATTAGTTCAGGGCCACCAAGAAACCTGAATCCTTTCTTCTTTCTGCCCTCCATTCCTGGGCATTACCTACTGACCTTGTAGTTTCTGGGAGTTCTGCTTCCCAATTGTGAAGAACTTGGAGAGGACTGGCCCAGCCAGAAACATGGTGTTCTTATTCCCAACCAAAGTCTTTCTGAGTCTTCCTCCCCATCTTGGCAGCTAACTTTGTTCAAATCCTGGCCCACTGTGTCCCACAGTCCCCTTGGTGCAAGAAGGAGCCAGCTGTTGGTTTGCTTGATCTGCTCACTAGGATACTACATGAGTGGCAGCAAGCTCCTGCTTTCCATCCCTGTCTGGGACACTCACTCATTTAAGACATCACTGTGACACACTTTAATTCACGGTGTCATTTAGAAAAAGACAAAGACCTGAACTTTAATGGAAATCTACCTTTTTAAAAATGGTACCGGGAACTAAATGCAGGGCCTTTGCCCTGAACTCCACGCCCAGCTGTGTTATTTATTTTGAGACAGAGTCTTACCAAATTGCTAAATTGCCCAAGCTGGGTTTGAACTTGTGATCCTCCTACCTAAAGCTTCCAGAGTACTGGAAAAAAAATCTACCATCTTGTAAAGGAATTGGATTCTGTGAATGAAGTGTGCATCCTGCTCTGGGAGCCAGCTGGGGTATTCCTTCAACACCTGCCACTATCTCCCCTCTGTGATCCCGCAGTTGGGTCAGACCCAGGCCAAGAATTGTGGAGTCTGTGCCATCTACATCAAAAGTGACAGTATAGAGATGGGACAGGAGATAATCCAGGAAGGGTAGATGCTTACAAGAGCTGTGAGGAGGAATCTGTGGGCTTTGAGGTCTCACTATTTTAACGTTGGCTGGACATCTCAGCGGACACTTTTCAACCCAAAGCATTTTAAGTATTTCTCTTTTTCTTATTTCAGTCTATTGTACAAAACTCTTCTTTCTGTTTTTCTCTTCAGTTTTTGCATTTTTTTCCTTTTACAATAACGTCAGTTATCATGATACAAGCAAAATTGGGGTACTGTGCACAATTGTGTGCTTTTTTTCAATAGATTACTGAAAACCCACCTTCCTGTCTACTTGTTTTAGGTCTTTTCAATTATTTTCTGCTTATATAAAATCATGTAATCAAGATTACAAACAAACCGTAAATCAGAGTCCTGTCCTACCCATCTGTATTTGTCTTCCTTTATGATGGGGAAAGAGGAAGATGGGGATCTGTGTCCCCAACATCGGATTTTGGTGTGTTGCTCATGTTGGCTGTAAGTATGTCCAGGAGCTGCTGCAACTGAACAGCTTTGGTCTCTAGATTCATTTTTCTGGCTTCCTAGATGTAGGAAATATTGAAAGCTATCCTAAGTTGTGTGGCAGGCTATTTTATTTACTAAATTAGGGCCAAAACGAAGGCAAACTTTCCTTACTCTCAAAAGGGAATCCTTGGGTTCTTCACTGAATGTTCTAGAATAGGGCACTAGCACATTGTTCCATTCAGGAATTGGCAAGAAGAGCTGGGAAAAGAACCGAAAACACTCCAATCTTGATCAGGGCTGGACGCAGAATACATGTTTGCTTCAGAAATGCCTTCAGATTAGTGGCATTGACTGAAGAGATTCTGGAAAAGGGGCTCCTTTTGGGGACATGGCCTTCACATGGGGGGACTCAGTATTTAATTATCAACTGTTCACTTAAAGTACTGGCTGAGTGCTACTTTTGCACTGTTATGACTTGGCCAGGGATCAGTGAGAGTTATAATACATAAAGAGGAAGTTACAATGTGATGTCTTATAGAGTGAATCAACTGGGATGCCCTAATTAAAATGGGAGCCCTTTGGGTTCCTCCAGCCCATCCCCTACTTGTCTGTTTTGCCTTCTTTTTCCCTGGTGCCTTTCTCTCAACCAGTTGTTCAAATGGAGATGTTAATCAATTACTTCTTTTAAAATAATTAAATGCTTTAAAATACAGCTTCTTTTCAGTGTGATTTATTTTAATGAAAGATAAAGTAAAAGGCCTCAGATTTCTCAGAAACTGAATATCTGATAGTAGAATTTCAAATTAGATGTGTGAACTAGACTGGTTTTAGGGTCATAAAGTTCCAAACAGAATGAAGTCTAATTCACTCAAAAGCTTCCCTAAGAAAAACAGCCTATGCTAAGTGCTTTCTGGCATGAAACACGGATTTAGTTGTCTTCTAAGGTTTTCATTCAGGTCCTCAGCAATCTCCACCGGGTTCCTGAGCTGCTGCAGTGCTCCCTGCACAGTAATTTCTGGTGGTGGTCTTAGCTTGCGTGGAGTATAGACTTGTAGCTCTCTTTGTCAGAAAATGAGATGCCTGATATACATATTCAGTCCAATTCAATCCCATAGGGAAGGAAACCATACCTCTCCCCCAGGCATTCCTCAGGCCCAGGTGCAGTGCCAGGCACAGAGAAGATACTGAAATCTTGCACTCACCAAGTCTCTTTTTTCCTTGTCTTTTATTAAAGGGACAATTCTGTTGCATTGTCTTATTCCCTTCCTCCCTCCTTCTTCCTGCTCACTCACTCATTCAGTTCATTAGTGTGTTTGTGACCAAATGATCCTGGGGCCAATTCCCAGGTTTGCTTTGTACTAATTGTGCATGCTTTGGTAAGGAGAGCTAATAAGAATACTAGCTACATTTTAAGCAATGATTATGTTGAAGGCAGTGAGTTAAGTGCCAAGCTTGATCGTTCATCTGTAAATGAAGATGCTAATAATTGCCTCACAGGTTGTGAAGATAAAAGAAAAAGACATGTGCAGTGCTCAGCACAGAACTTGGCACCCAGGAAGTGTTTCATAAAAGTAGTTACCTCTTTAAAGAGACCTAGTGAGCTCTTTACCTGGTTGAGCATTAGTGATCACCAGCAAACGGAGCTTCTAAGCAGTGTTGGTGACAGAGTTCAGGGTGTCTGAAAATACTGACCAGGAAAATTAAGTCTTCTGCTGTCCAGTCCTACTGAAATCTTGTTCAGAAGTGTTTTACAGAGCTTTGAACTTCACTCCTGTCAGGGAGTTATTTTCCCTCATCCTTTTTGAAATGAGAGATATAGCTGAATTTAGTACTCGGCTGTGACCATTGGAGGGACCTTAGGGAATTTAGAAACTGACCTCTCTGTAGCACTGATGTTTTCTTTTTTCTTTCAGCTTTATTAAAGTATAATTGACAAAATTGTATGTACACTTAAGGTGTAGAAAATGATGTTTTAAAACATTCAAGCTAATTAATGTACTCATCACCTCACATAATTAATGTACTCATCACTTCACATAATTTCCTTTTTTGTGTGTAATGAGAAAAGTTAAGATCTACTCTCTTAGAAAACTATGACTACATGGCACAGGTATTTTTGGCGATAGTCTCTTAATGCCCAGAACTGATTTGTCCTATAATGGACAGTTTGAACTCCAGAAAACACCTATCTTTGAAAATCTTCCACCCTCTGAATCCTAGTTTCTGTGAGTTTAACCTTTTTGGATGCCACACAAGCAAAGTCATACAATATTTGTCTTTCTGCACAGGGTTTATTTTACTTAACAGAATGTTCTCTAGGCTCATACACATTGTTACAAGTGGTAGAATTCCTTCTTTTTCAAGGACGAATAATATTCCATATACGTATGCTTAATTATTAATTATTAATTCATCAATGGATCCTTAGATTGGTTCCATATTTTGGCTTTGGGGAATAATTCCATAACAAATATAGGAGTACAGATATCTCCACAAGGAGATGATTTTAATTCATTTATGTATTCAACAGTAGTGTGTTTCCTTTTACTTCTCCTTGGCTGTACTTTGAGACTACAGATAAGTTTAGTTGGTCTTCATGCCAACCCTTTATATAAAGATGAACTGAATATAAAGTAGAAGCCTTCTTTCTTGATCATTTGGGTCATATTCTGGATTTCTGGCAGTTCGTGTCTGCTCAGAGAGTAACCCTGATCCCACCATGGTTTATGGGAACAGAGCACCTCCTCCCCCATGTCCTGCCTTAGACCAGGTTTTCTTCAGAGACATGGGCAATGCCTCAGCTACATAGCAACTACATCACTTTTAGCTCTTTGGGCTCATTTTGTTTTCCACTTTAGTGGACTTAACATTTAATTTTTTCATCTGTCTCACCGGGTGCAGTCATTCCTCGGATCTAGAAGGACCATTTGCAATTGCAATGAGGCAAATATTTTACCATTAAATAACTCGAAGATCCTTTTTAAACCTAATCGGCAACTTTGAGATAATTTATTAGTTAATCCCGGAGAATCATCATCAAATCTACCCTTTTGTCCTCTAATCCAATCGCAAATATTATATACTGATAGCATCTAAAATATTCTTAGAAGTTAAATTGCATAAGTTTGCCTTTAATGTAATTAACAGTTATATACTTATACATATATTTATAATTCCTACATATGTTTATATATAAAATAATTGCAAATTTATAACTGATTACTGAAATAAAGTACAAATTGCATCATTCATTTTAGTTAATTTAAGGTTTAGTTAAGGTCCTCTGTCAAGATCTGGCTTTAAAAGTTAGAGATTATAAGGAGTCCAGACCTTCAGCTGAAACGAATTTGCCTTTAGGCTTGGGAGCTGGGGTGATGTGGCCTATCTGTTTCTTCATCAAGGCCTGACTGTCCTGCCTTTTTAGAATATTATGTCTCCTGGTGCATGTGACTGCTTCCATCCTAGTTAGGCTCCTTGTCCCTTCTCTCCTAATAATCATCAGCTCACATGCCACCTCTTTCATGAAGCCATCCCTGTGGTCCAGATGGAATTAATCTCTCTTGGCTTTGTATTTCCTTAGTATTTTATGTCTCTATTGTATTAGGTTTCTTTTTTGGCTTTGTTATAGTTATTCCCATCTGTTCCCCCAGTTGGGAGGCAAGATTCTTGGAGATGGGAACAATGTCTCCTTGTTCTGTAAGGATCCCTCTCACCCCCAGGACCTGGCACATTGCCTCAGCACTAAGGGAAGAGTTGAAAAGTCTTAAGTAGCCTTTGGTTCAGCATCCCCTCCCCCCAACCCCTTTCAGGTGTCAGTGGTGTGGTGTGTTCCATATATGAGCCACCTGGACCGGTTCAAGAAGTCAACTGATGGGCACACTGTGGAGTTAGTAAGCAACAGAAAATTATGGAGAATTGTAATTTAATCTCATTTACTTTTGTTTGCTATCGTAGGATAATTTTTGATTATCAAGTTTTTATGACTCTCAGAAATTCTGGCTGCTGCTGCGTATACTGCTGTTGCATGCCTTGTAAAAAGGTCTGATGAGGGCTTGGTATTAAACTCCTCATCTTCGTAACTCACTAAGATGCAGCAGCATCACCAATGTAGGCCCTGGGAGTGACAGCTTTCTCAGGAATGATCACCAGTGGTAGGAGAAGACACTTGGTAGTTATTAAAGGATGTTAGATACACTTGAAAAGCAAGAAGCTTGCAATCTGTCCTCACTTCAGGTACTAAGGCTGTGATTTTATTTCACGCTTCTTCTCTGGAAGGGTATTTTCAGGATGTCACTGCAGTCACATGGATGTTCTCATTAGGAAGTGATGGCCATCAGCTCAGCTCTTCTCGGAGGACCATATCCTTGTCTGCTTTGCTTTTTCCTTTCTTGTGGTGTCTTTGATCATGGCCGGTGCCATCTGTCCTGGAATATGGAGAATTTTTGATATTTCAGATTGCAGCTTGTGCTGCTGGGAGAGGGCTGTGTAGACCCCAAGGGCCCAGCTGCATGTGCAGCTATCCTGATGAGCCTTCATGGGTGAGTGGTAGATCTGAAAATTGCAGTAATGACTTCTCCTGGTTAGGGTCATTTTGGCTCTAGCCCACTTTGCTTTGGTCATGTTATCTGTAGCTTTAGAACTCCCACTAAACGAGCAGAATTATCTAAATTTCCATTTGACATTTTCTTTTACAATTTTTTTGACATCTCCATTTATAAATTTCTTTTCTTGTTAAAGCTAGATTGGAAAAGTGAATCTCTCGACAAGGCTTGCCTGGCTTGCAGCCTGAGGGTCAGTGCTCAGCTTGTTTAATTGGAAAGCATCTCATCTGGTCACTGTCCATCAGGGAGGAGGACTCAATGCTTTCTGAATCCTCAGTGCTATTCTTCCAGTTAGGTGCTGGCATCCATCAACTTTCTGCCAGTTTTTATGGGGGAACAAGTAAAGTCACATGCCTGAGTTCCTCCTGGTCCTGAACTCACCCAGTCCTGAACTTACTCTTCCCCCCAGGCCCCTGGAGAGACTTCTCTTGTGTGATGAGCATTCAGGTGCAAGGAGCTCAGAATCACCAATGTGTCCATGCTGGGTGACCCTGTTTATACACCACAGAGAACATAAATCTTTGTATTTCTGTCTTGGTTGTAGACAACTTGATTCTGGTTGGTAAATAGTCAACAACTGTGTCACTTGGTTTAATTTTCTCCCATGTAAATGTAAACTGAATTTTACATTTCAGACTTGCTGATGTCACCTGGGCAACTGGTCTACTGTTTCTTTTGCACAGTTTAAATCTGCATTACTTCATTTTGAATGTGTTCTTCTCTCTTAGGATAGAATGATTTCATTCTCCTAAGAAGCTGTTTCTATGAAAATTCACACTGCAGGAATGAATATTTCAATAAGGGAAGGAAGTTAGGCCTAAGATTGGGCTCACTATAACACAATTATTTTTTCCTGTAGGAATTTCAACAATAAAATTGATTCTTGTCATGATAAGCATATTTAGAAAAAGCATAGGTAAAAGCTCCCTTATTTCTTTGTAGCTCAACATGCTGAAGCATCCCCCCTTTCCTCTGCAAGTTCACAGTTTTGCTGGCAGCAAGCAAACTGCGTCCATTTCCTAACCATTCTATAAAGGACTAAACCTTTTCAAAAGAAACAGCTCTATGTTCTTACACCTCCAAGAGCCTTTCTGTTGTTTGCCTGCTGGCCATTTCTTCTCAAGCAAATTTCATAATAAATTAACTCTCTAAATAGCAATACTAACACTTCACTTAACATGTGAAATGTTTTTACATACATTATTTCAATTTTCATAAGCATTGTGTATGTTAGGCGCTATGGCTTTTTTTCTTTTCTCTTTATTTCATTTTCTAGGTGAGAGGAGTTACTTATAGTAGCTGACTTGCCCAAAACCAAGCAGCAAAGTCAAAACTTGAGCCCACAACCCTTTTCCCAACTGCCCCAATTATTAGGTTACATGGTGCCAAGACTTGTGCTATAGGGTTGATTTTCTTTTTTATACCAAGATACTCTTTATTGCAACATATATCATCATGTCATATCTGTATATAACCATGTGTGATGTGATTATCAGGTCAGAGACACATTCTGTTGGGGAAATTTACTAATAAGTGTTTGTTAACAGATTCAAATCTTTTCTTCATCTGTAGAATTATCACTGGATGAACAAGTCAACTCGAGTTTTTCCCTAATGCATTTTTAAATATTTTATTATGGAAAATTTCAAACACACACAAAATAGATAGAGACTAGAACATTCCTTGATGAATAGCTCAACTTCAACAATTCTGAACATTCTGCCATCCTTGCTGTACCCACACTGCTGTTCGTCACTGCCTGGTTATCAAGATGTATAGTTCTTTTTCAAGTTGATACTTACATTCATTGAAGCACACATATTTTAACTATTCAGTTTTGGCAACTGACTCCCCCATGTCATGCATATCCATGATACATGAGGCCGCTTTAGGGCTCCTCTTTCCAGTCAGTGATCACTGACACAGCCTGGGCCCATACCCAGGACACCATCTTTTTGACTTTTTTTCCATCTTAGATTAGTCTGAACTGTTCTAGAATATCTATAAATGTAATCACGCGGTGGGGTATTCTTTTGTGTCTGGCTTCATTTGTTCACTGTTATGTCTCAGATTTATCCTTACTGAGGGTGTCATAGCTCTTTTCTCTCTACTGCTACTTAGTTTTCTCTACCACAAATCTGTCCATTCTCTCAGTGATAGGCAATGGGGCTTTTCCAGTTTTCATTCACTGTGAATTACAGTGCAGTGAATATTCTTGTACATCTACTTTGGAGATCTATTTTGAATTCTCTTGGCTAAATACACTGGGAAAGTGTGTGGTTAACTTAAATGAAACGGTCGAAATTTTTTCTAGGTGGGTATCCATTTTATATTTTATTCAAACAGGTGAAATTTCAGGTAGTTGCTCCATTTCTTTTCCAGCATTTGCTTTTGTCTTTCTTATTTTTCATCATTCTCATGGTGTGTAGTGATACTGCACTGTGATCACTAACTTGCATTTCACTGGTGACTCATGATGTTGAGTGTTGGTTTGTGCAGTTATTGATCATCCATACTGTTTAACTTGAGAAACGTCTTGTTAAAATATTTAGCCTGTATTTTAATTTAGTTGGGTTGTTTGTCATTCTATTGTTGAATTGTAGGAGTTATCATATATTTTAGATATGGATATTTTATCAGATAAATATTTTGCAAATACTTGTGGTTTGCAAGTTACTATGATGACTTTTGATGAGCATCAGTTTTTGGTTTAGATAAGTATAATTCACTGTATTTCCCTTATGACTGTCACTTTCTGTATTCTGCTAACAAATCTTTGCCTTCCTTTAGGTTGCAACAATATTCTCCTATATTTTATTCTAAAAGACTTGTAGATTTAGTGTCCACATACAAGCCTACGATCCATCTTGAAATTTCTTTCTTTCTTTCTTTCTTTCTTTCTTCTTTCTTTCTTTCTTTCTTTCTTTCTTTCTTTCTTTCTCTTTCTTGGTGTTGTGATGTGGTGTCGAGGCAAGATAATATTTTCCCCATGTGGCTGTTAGCTATTCCAGCATCATTCATTGAATTTAATTTCCCTCCTGAATTGTGTGGTGTCTTTCTTAAAAATCAGTTGGTTGAATAAATATTGTTCTGTTTCCACTTCCTGTTTCCTTGATCTGTTTATCTACCCCTGACAGATTTGCCCATCTTAATTATTATAGCTTTGCAGTAGCTTACTTTTGTTTTTTAACATTGTTTTGGTTTATTTATTTATTTTTATTTTGAAAAAAATACAACCAAACAAAATAAGACAGAGTAGAGTCAATCACAACAAAACTATGAACATGGTACATGACTTCTAAGCAGGGTAAAAAGCAATCAATAATGGCTACCATAATGCCTCTTTTTATCTGCAATATACCTGCCCATACCATCAGGGATAAGTAAAATCAATCAAAATACAACAAAATAAAACAGTAAAAAAACAAAAACAAAACAAAACAAACAAAGCAGAACAATGTAAGCAATACAGAGCTTCAAGATATTAGTAAAACAGCAGTGGCTACCATAATGTTTGTTATTTTCAGAATAGTTGCCTATACCTTCAGACATATTACAATCAAACCACACAGAATAGAGTAAAATCAATCAAAACAAAACAATGAAAGCAATACAGGGTTTCTAAACAAGATAATTGGACATCCTTGATGGCTGCAATTATATATTTTGTTATCTTTAAAATAGCTGTCCATGCCATCAAGTATAATAAAATCAAACAAATCAGAATAAAACGAAACTAATCATGATAATAGATTAACAGTGGCCACTTCTTTCCCTTTTTAGATAATTCCTCCTCTTTGACTTTCCCAATATGGATTGTGCATTTTGGATCCCACTAACTCCTTTAGTTTGTTATACCAGGGACACAACAAAAAATTCACCCATGTAACTCTGAACCATTTCATCCATGAGCATGATCACCAGTTGCCTCTATCCACCTACAAGAGCCTTGAGATTATCTTCCTTTATAGCTGAGTAGGTTTCCACCATATAAAATGCCATGTCTTTCTTATCCTTTCTGCAATTAATGGGCAGGCTACCCCTACTTTTTTTCTGGCTCCCTGTCACATAGGGTATTGTTCTCTTTCCTTTGACTTTCAGTCTATGAATTTTCTTTCTAGTTAAATGTGTTTCTTGTATAGAGTATATTGATGGATCCTGTCTCCTGATCCACTCTGCCTGTGTTTCTTTCTATTGGTGCATTGAGACCATCTACATTAATAGTTATGGCCCTCTTGCACTGCATTGTCTCTGCCATGCTATTTTCCTGCCATTGGCTCCCTGATTTTCCTCTCCATTCAATCGACTGCCCTCACTTGATGGTCCCCCTCTGTCGTTGTTCCTGAGACTGTGGTCCTTTTTATCTCTCTCTAGAATATCCTAGTATTCTTTGTAGGATTGGTTTGATGGTCATGAATTCCTTGAGTTGTTCTTTGTTATGGAAGTATCTTGTTTCTCCAATAATTTTGAAAGAAAGTTTTGCAGGGTACATCAGTTTGGATTGGAAGTTGTTTTCTTTCAAGACTTGCAATACTTCACTCTAGCCTCTTGACGTGATGATTTGTGTTGAGAAGTCTGCCGTGATACTGATGGGTTTTCCTTTATAGGTGATCTGTTTCTTTTCTCTAACAGCTTTTAATATTCTGTTCTTGTGTTGAATTTCTGGGATCTTGATTATTACATGTCTGGGTGTAGGTTTGTTTTGGTTATGGCTAGCTGGAGTTCTATATGCCTCACTTATTTGAATGTCATTTTCTTTTTCCATGCTTGGGAAGTCCTCAGAAATTATTACTGTAAATAGAGTCTTGATGTCATTCGTCTTAAGCCCTGCTTTTTCACTCACATTTTTAATTCTTAAATTATGCCTCTTTGAGTTGTCTAGCAGCTGTTGAATTGTTACTTCCTGAGTCCTTGTTATTTTTAGGAGATCTTTCCTTTTGCAATCACAAGCTGCAAACCTGTGTTCAAGGTTTGAAAGTCTATTTTCAGTTTCTTTCAAGTGATTTTTCCAGCTTTCAATGGAGTTTTTAATTTTCTGGATATCTCTTTGAATCTGTTTCATGCATTCTAAATTTCTCTTATATTGTTCATTCAAGGTTTCCCTCATTTTCCTGTGCTCCTCTATTTTTTTATCTACATCTTCTTTAGAGATGCTTAGTATTTCTTTTTCTATGGCTTTTATTTCTTCTTTTACCTGGGCTAGAATTTCTGTTCTAATTTCTCTTATACCTTCATGAAATTGTTTCTTCATTTCAGTTGTCATCACTTCAGTCATTTCAGGTGTGTGAATCTCGATCTCCTCCATGTTTACCTCTCGTGGACTTGCGCTGCGTGGATTGAACACCAGAGATTGCCCTCTCCCTCTTCATCTTGGAATATTCCTGATTCCTTCCACACACCTGGGTAGTATGGTCCCAGGCACCCTGGCACTGGCCACAACTTCTCTGAAGCAAGACTGTTTGGCTTTTCTGGCCAGTGTTGGCTAGGGACATCCAATGGTGGGGGCCCTTGCCTCTGCACTGAGCTGGATACTGACCCACCTGGAGTTTGCACGGGAGCAGACCTGGTCAGGGCCTGCTAATCTAAGCTGTTTAGGAATCTGAGCGATGTTTCTGGAATGTGCAGAGGAGCAGAACTTGGTTCAAACAGCTTCCGCAGGTCCGCCCACAACCTGGAGCTGCTGGATGACTGGTTTTTCTGGCCAGTGCTGGCTGTGGGTATCTGATGGTGAGTGTCCATGCCTCAGCCCTGAGCTCAGTACCAGCCCACAAAGGTCCCCAGCATTTGCACGAGAGTGTAACTGGCCAGGGCCTGCGGATCTAAGCTGTTTAGGAACCTATGAAATGTAGTCTGGAATGCGCACAGCAGTGGAACTCTTCTAAGCAACTTCCATGTGCCTGCCCACAACCTGGCGCTGCTGGCAGAAGTGGGTAGCAGTCTTGGCCCCAGGTGTATCCTGCCTGACTCCAAAATGGCACCTGGCCAATCACTGTCTCCCGTGGGGGAGTCCCCTGTACTCACCACCAGCCAGTGCAGATCTCTGCATCTGCCACTCTCAGCCCCGTGCCTCTCTGCAGAGACCTCTGGGGTCGACTGTTTTGGTTTTCTGAGACATTTTGCACTTCCATGTAAATTTTAGAATCATCTGGTCAATTTATATAAAAAAAACTGTGAAACCCATGAGTAAGTAGGATTGCACAGAATCAATAAACAGTTTGCAAATACGATGTTTTAACAGCAATAAGTTGTATAATCCATTAACATTATTTCTAATATCCTTGCATCTATTTTTTTAATTTTAAGGAGAATAGAGCAAAACAAAACAAAACAAAGCAAAGGAAAAGAAAACAGAATAGAGTCAAACATTCAAAACAGAACACTGCAAGCTATATAGGTTTTCAAAACCTAACAACAGGAGATTAACAATGGTTACCATAGTGTCTCTTGCTATCTTCAAAATGGTTGTTCATACATTTAAAGACAATAAACTCAAACACAACAGGGTAATATAAAACCAGATAAAACAAAAGAGCATTACCGGCCTTCAAGTCGGACAACAAGAAACCAGCAATAGTTACCGTAGTGTCTCATTTTTCAAAAGAGCTGTTCTTATCTTCTCACATATTGCCTTCAAATAGTAA
>RJWT010016629.1:0-19722 GCA_004365215.1 Cuniculus paca | reverse complement strand
AATTTTTACATGAGCAAAAAGCATACATTGAAAAATGTTTGCAAGGTGCTCAGCCGATAAAATTCAACTCCAATCACATCCATTATCATCAAACCCAAGCTTCCCTTCAGTGGGGAATCCCCACAAGCTGCAGAGTCAGGGGCTCTGCTGGAGTCAAGCAAACTACTCTGGAACAAGCTGAAATGCTGATTTCTACAGAAACCAGAAGAGGTGGCTCTGTGCGGCTGGCAGCTTCAGCAGATGTGCAGCGTTTGCATGACAAAGGAGCACAAGTCTGAAAGAACACTGACCTGCAGAAAGCTAACAGCCACAGTTGATCAAGAAAGTCTGTGTGTTTCAGAAGATTTGGAATGGAAGTCTGAAAACTTGCTGAGAGAATGGAAAGATGATTGCTCCCACTCTAGTAGTAGGTAAGCAGGGACCAGGGCACCTGTGTTTCCTAAGGAGACACAGCCTCTGCCATCGGGCTCCCATGATCACAGTCACCTTCTCCATTTCCTACTAAATTTGTAGGGTGGCAGATACAGCCTCACCAACTACGCCCAGCTACGCACCACCAGATGGTACCAAGACCCACTGCAAAGAAGGTAAACTCTGCCTGCCTCCGCCATGGGTCTCCAGGACAGGTGGATGAATAACCCCAGCCCCTCCTGGCATGCGTGTGGCCCCCGGGGGCGTCCCCTCTACACCACTTTGGGTGCTAATGTGGTGTGTGTTTGCGTATGATGTCTCTAGGTCCCTTGCCTAGACCACTTGTAAAATATTGTTTATGTCCAAGAAAAATCCAGGTTCTCTGTGAAGGCCTCATGAATCCCACCCCCAAAAAACATCCAGTTATGCAAGTTAGAAAAAAAGAAATTCATGACGGGGCATGAGTTGCCCACCCCCAAGATGAATCCATAATGACTGCGGGAAGGCAGTATTTCTGAGAAGAAAATGGGAGGATTTTGTTTAATCTGACACATATGCCTGAGGTACCAGTAAGCAAATATCATACTTTTTCATATAGATGTGTGTCGCTTTGGCCGTTTGGCGTGTCTGGAAAGTAGTTCGCCTTTCTGCCTCAGTTCCAGTTCTATTTCGTTCTTCCCGAGCCCCTGGGACTTTGCTCCTTATCTCCTGCATGGAAACCTTCAGACTTCCTCTTCTTCTAGTGCAAAGCTTATGTCTGAGAAGAATTTGAAGAATCTGTTCATAGGAAGCTTTAAATGCCCACAAAAGTAAGTCTTTTCAGGAGCATCTTACAAACGCTCCTATTTTCTTTATGAAAGTCATGAGATTTGTTTAATTGCTGTTGACATTTTTTTTTTGACACTGAGAAAATGGTTCAGAAGACGTTTGTGGAATTAGGACAGAACTCCCTAGAGCATTCCTGTTTTAGCAGAGATTAAAGCATCAAACCCAAGCAATGAAACCCTAAGGGAGAGGCAGCAACCCCTCTGCCGGCAGAGGAAGCATTTCTGAATCAAGGGGTCTTTTGTAGTCCTCATGAAAGCTACGCGGGCAGCCCTCTTCCTCCTGGGGTTGACCTGACAAGTTCATTAGCCCATTTTTCAAACAATCTGGTCTATCCTTTGATCCATGGCTGTAATTCTCAAAATGTGTGCATTTGACAGGATGTTAAAGGGGCTTACTCAGGATAAAGGGAGCTGCGGTCAAATCATTTTGGCAGACACAAACAAAATTAAATGAGTGTCTCTGCTGCTGACTTTTTTGAGTAGTAAATGCCTCAAAGTGCAGTTGAGATCTTTAGGAGGAAGATGTATGCTTTGGTGCTTCCTTCGCAGGGAGCTCTGACACACAGACCTTTGGCAGTGGGTTGAACCTTTGGGTTCCCAGTGGACAGAATCGGCATCCTGGGGGCTGTGGTCGCCACGGCTTAGACAGCCTGGGCCCCTTTCGGGAAGGCTTGCTGCAGCTGCATGGCTGAATGGCATCATCAGATAAGGTACCTTGATTTGACCCCGGCATTTGTGCCCAGTCCGAGCACTACCCCTCAGCCCTGACTTGGGTTGCTTCTAGCCAATGCTGGCACAGGGCAGCCATGGTGTCCCTGTCCAGTCCTCCAGCACTGGGCTCCTCCACCCCAGCTCTGCTGACATTGGGAGCTGAAGAACTCTGTGATAGGGGCTGTCCTGGGCATTATGGAGCGCCAGAAGCATCCCTGGCCTCTACCCACCCAACGCCAGCAGTGTCTCCCCTCCAAGTTGTGACAACCCAAAATGTCCCTACAATCCCTGCTTCAGATCTGCTGTTGTAAAGGGCAGCCTTGCTGAAAGGTCCTCAGACTTACACTCTAATCTGAGGCTCTTTCCACACGGTGTTTTCTCTGCATCTCTATCTGAGGGTCTCCCTGGGTCCTGCTTCTCTGCACCCCTTCCTCCTTCACAGACTCAACGTCCCCTGAAAGACATGTCGACCCAGACCCTAGGAATGGGATCTTATTTGGAAAAAGAATCCCTGTAAATAAGGGTCTTGAGGGTCAAATAAAGATCTTGAGATGATGCATTCTTGGATTTAGGGTGCCTTTAACAAAGAGGGGAGGACACATAGAAATAAAGGAGAATGAAGACTGAGGCAGAGACTGGAGTGATGTGCCCACAAGCCAAGGGACCCTTGCAGCCACCACGAGCTGGAAAAGAGAGGTTTTCCTCAGATTTTCCAGAAGGAGCTCAAGACTACAGGCTGCCAACACCTCGAGCCCAGATTTCTGCATTCCAGGCCTGTGAGAGGGTGAATGTCTGTGGGTCATGCTGCCTGCCTCATGCTACCTTGTTACTACAGCAGCTCTGAGGAACAAACACAGACATGCCTCCTGATAATATCTTGCACATCTAAACCTGTTTCCATACCTACTTCTCGGAAGACTGGAGCTGACATCCGGGCTGAAATTCAGGACCCCAAGTCTCAGTCTCCTATACATCCATCCACATCTCACTCACCTCATCATTTCTCTACAACAGTGTCTCTTAGATCACTACAGGGAAAATGTTCAATTCCCAGTGCCTGAGCTACCTACCCTCCAGGCTATTTGGGAATAAGACTCAGACTTAAGTATTCTTTGATGCACCCTGGGCACAGCCAGGATAGAGAATTGCTTTTCGAGAGAACCGTCCTCAGGAGTGAGTGCCCATCTGAGCCATCAGAGGGGTCATGGTTATGGTTTGTGTCTAGAAGTCCCCCCAAAGCCTCATGTGGGCATAGAGGATTTTTTGGAGGTGGCTGAATCTAGAGGGTATGATTGATTCACGGTGCAATGCTGGGATTAAGGGTGTTGGGACTATAGGGGTGAGAGATTGCTGGATCAGTCTACTAATTGGATTGGCACCACCCTAATCCTGGTAGGCTGGATACAATGTAAGAGATGCAAAGAGGTCTCTCTCTGTCTCTGTCTCCGTCTCTGTCTCTCTCTCATTGCTTTTGTTCTCTTTCACCACTACGAACTATTGCCCCTCTGCCATGTACCACCCTGCCTAGAGGCAGCCAATTATGGACTGAAACCTCCACAAACTGGAAGCTAAATAAACCTTTCCTCCTTTAACTTTGGGGGTTGGGTATTTTTAATGTTTCCCCCTTTAACTTTGGATGTCTCAGCAACATGAAAAGTAAGACAGTCATTAATATCCAGATGGCTGGACCCTTCCTGGAAGCTTCTAAGCCCTTAAGTCTGGTGCAGAGCCTGAGAACTTGCATTTCTAAAAAGTCCCCAGGTATAATCATGCTTTGTCAATTCAATCCTTATGAACTTAACCAGATTTCTTGATTCCTTTCGAATTTAGCCTTGCAAAATGTAGCTGGCATCAACCGCCAAGGCAGGATTAGCAGAACACCCACGGTCACAGCGGTCCACATCCAGCCTCCGCATCCAACCTCAAACTGAGGGGAAGCGTAGGGTGTTTGGATGCAGCTGGTATAGGGTTACCGCTATTGAGCTTTGAGTGTCACTTAAAACTGAATGTGTCCTCATGGAGGCAGCTCAGTGCTCAGGCTGTCACCCTGACACATCAACTGAGAAAAAAACCAAGCACCCTACCTTCTTTTAACTTGTAGATTCTTCTGCAGCACCAAGAAATTATCCAACATCAACTCTGAAGAAATTATCCAACATCGTTCAGAAACCCAGCACATTGTTCTCTTTCTCAGCAAAATCGGCCCCAAGCCTCCCTCACTCTCAGGGACGCCCAGCTTGTATCTGACACCAAAGCAAGTCTTTAAAACAGAACCGAATCATTTCTTTTTCTTTTTTTCTTTTTTTCCTTTTTTTGCCTTAGAAGTAGTATTTGGTCTACAAAATGTAGAACGAAAGCTGGCCTGACTTTGTTGTTGAGCTGACCAGGCTTTGCCCTTCTATCTCGGCTGTCCCATTGGAAGAGGCCTAGTAGGAAGTTTTCTCTGGGACAAGGTGACAGCAAACACGCACGCAGAGGGTATGGGTGTGCTCCTCAGTATTGCTACCATGGAAAGCCAAGTCTGGGAGCTTGGGGGCTTCGGGAAGACTTGTGTATTTCACTACCAAGAGTGGACAAGACTGAGGCAGGTGGAGGGCTCTTTTACCGCGTGATATAAATCCCTGTGACTCAGTTACCAGCACTGTAATCTCCAAAGGGTGAATTGCATATTTGTTGAAATCTGTTACCATCAACACCACCAAAAACCAGACAGTGAGGAACATTTCTGTAAGTAGAAGAGAAAAAGCACCCAGTCCCGCTTCTGTGGCGAATACAGGACAGATGAGGATGAATGGTGACTATGTCTGTGTAATCTGGGAAGCTCTAGGAAATTCCTGGGACACCACGAGCAGAACATTCCCAGGGACCGTGTGTCCTGGACAGAAAGGTGGCACCTAAGAATCCAAGTCACCTTGGAGGCCAGAAGATCTATGAGCAAAGGGAAGGGTAGTGACAGTGACCAGTGGTTCAGCCAGACACCATGCTGGGCATCTTTCCTGCATCCCTCTCACGACCCTATCACTTATCAAAGAAACCTTGCCTATCGTTTGTTTCAAAGAATAATAATAAACACGAGAAGCGAGGAAAATGTCATCAGCTGTGCGCTCACATCCCCTGCAAGGCACTCTGCACACTTGTATTTCAGGTCTCTCTCAGATCGTTACTCTCAGGATGCAGCCCACGTTTAAGTACTGTCTAGACTTCCAATAATTGGTGAGATACAAGTACGTGTGTGTTGGCAAATGAGACCTATGCTATGCATTCCCACTGGTAAAATGTTAAAACACATAGTTTCATTGAATGGATGTTCATATTTTAAATTAAGGCACATTCTTTTATTTAAAAAAAAAGCTTAAGAATCAAAGTAGAAATATTACATTACTTAATGATTCCTTCTTGCTTCACCCACAGGAAAAATATTAGGCCAGAAGGGTTGTGAAGTCTCACCTAGGGACACTACGCTAGCATTCATCCGTATACACGACACAGGGCTGATAATGCACACTAATGACCCATATATCAAATGTGAACACACCTACCCAGTATAAGTAATACAGACTCAATGATTTAGAAGCAAATATACATAAAAGGCTGAGTCACACATCGCCCTTCAGACGTGAGCTTCAGCAAGCTACTTCCCGTGTGGTCCACATGTTTGTTACAGTCATGTTCTTTTATAACTGGTCACAGTCACAGTGCTAGCTTAGAGCTGGTAGGAACTGGATGGGGTTTAAGATTTGCTACTTTTCGCATGCCTAGTTGCTTTCATTGTGGTGATAAGTAGGTATTTATGAAACTTACGCTTCCTGTCGTACTTTAAATTTCTCTTTTCCTTTTCCATTGGAATTTATATAAGAAAACCAGAAACATGCCACATAACTCGAAAGCGAATCACCAAAGCACATGCTTCTAGGTGGAAACAGACAATCTGCGGACACAGAAATAGCAGACGGGAGGGCAAGGGGCACCTCTGCATGACAGCTGGAGGCAGCTGCCCCTCAGCCGAGGAGCACAAAGGCAGTGTCTGAAAGGCAGCTTAGAAGTGCTGATGTAGAATTTGCAAATTTACTTGATGCTTAAAAATAGAAAGTATGTGCAAATAGAAGACTCCTCCCATCCTGTGATAATCGGATACTTGGTGTTGCTCTAACAGGCGTTATTTTCCTGATGCTACGAGGAAGGAAATGCTACAAAGGAAAGAAAATCCACACTACAGGCCCATAAGCAGAGAAGGCAAACGCATCATCATTATCCTCTGGAACATGTGTGTGCAACAAGTGAGCCAGCGTGTGCCAAGATCCCCCCCGTGCCCCACGTATGAGCAAGACGTCTGAAAGTGCCACAACTACAGTGACGGAGCTGGCTACTTTTGATCCCTTCAAAGAAGGATTGATGAAGGGCAGCTCCCTAATGCAGTCCACAAAGAAATGTTCTTCTCCCATCGAAAACAGTGTTGCATGTAGATATCAGAAAGTAAGACACACCGACTACCTTCCAGAAGGAAAATGAGAGACATCCGATTCTATCTCAATTAACCCGCCCTTTCTTGGACTTGATCTCTTTAATCTAAAAGCTGAGGGGACCCATGGTTAGCCTGAGGGATTCAGTGCCAGGAATTCTGCGTTGTTTTTTTTTTTACCTTGGATGTGCCACACACAAACAAAAGAAGTCTCATGGACACTCTAAACCAGTCCTGCCCATCTTTTCAGCCCAATATTTGCTGGAGTTAAAGTGTATCACCAAGTCCAGATAGTCGCACTAATCTTGTGGGTCAGACTGCCAGTCTGTCAGTGATTTCTGAAACTAGAACTGTGTCAAAAGTTATTAAAAGAACTGTAATTTCAAAGTTTTGCTTAAATAGTCATTTAGCAAATCAAGTGTTCTTTTAAAGTTCTTCAGATGCATTTGCTAAAATTAGAAATTACTTAAATAGCAAGCAATGAAGCAGTAGTTAATTAAACCATAGTGCATCCTTAAAATGGAATAGTGTGTCATCATTAAAGATAATTTTGAAGGCTATATAGTGACATAAGAAAGCACTGAAGATGCAGTGATAAATGAATAAATCGGTATTTACAACTATATTAATACATGTGTATATCACAAGATTAAGATCATAATGTTACCAGTAGTTATGTCAAAGTGGTTAAGATTTGGTCTCTATTCTCCAAATGAAGATTATTTTGTTGTTCTGTTTTTGTACATCTTGGTTGTTCAATTTCTTACCAAATTATTGGTTTACTCAGAATACGTTGCTGCAAAATGTGGTTACCATCTTGATTGTGTTTATAAATCTGAACAAAGTTTTTTCCTCTACTACCAATGGAAAAATGCAACCTTTCATGGCTGGGGATATGGCATCTGTGGTGGTTAAGCTTAATTTTGTCAACTTGAGTGGCATGGAAGCCACCAAGATTAGTAAAGCACACACCCAGGTGCATCTAGGTAGGTCCTGGAGACAAGACCTCGGGGTCTATCTCTGGTTCCTCAAACCTTCCTCTCTCCATCACACCCTTCTGCCTTGGTATTTCTGCCTTGGAGCCCGCTGGTCACGCACTGAATCCCTGGAACTATGAATCAAGTTAAACCCCTCCTCCATAACTTGTGCATGTAGAATGTTGGGTCTCAACAGTGAGAAAGTTCCCACTGATTTCTATTGTCTGAACATTATTTCATGCCTATATCTTGTACTCTGAGTAACTACTGTGAAGATAACAATGCTCAATGTATTAATTATTGTTACTCTCCTATTAGCCTGATTTGAAACTCTGTTTTATTTTATTTCTATTTTTCTTCTTCTCTTTAAAAAAAAAAACAATGAGGAAGTTGACTAATACAGTACCCCTTCCCGACAGTCTTAATTCTCTTTGCCATAGGGTGGCAAACATGGTAACCGATGCATAGATTTCCAACATGAGTGTTTAAATTAAAAGCCTCAAAAGACAAACATCTCTCTGAAGTGAACTCATGAGTCAAAAAATGTCCAGGACATGCAAAGGTTTTTTAAAAGTTCTGAGATGTGGGAGGCACTAGGGATTACTGGGCAGGTGGAGAGTTTGGCGTGGGTCCTAGAGCCAGACTGCATGGGACAAAGATGAATGACAGAGTGCAAAGGAGGCCCTTGAACAACTCTAAATAAAGGAAGAGGAGTATCCCAGGTGCCTGTCATGGCTCCACAGATGACAGGAAAAGCCAAATCAGATATGCAAATTAATTTGGGCCCACCAGGACAAAAGCAGAATAATTTTTTGTCATCCTCCAAAAGAGTCACATTCTTATCTGTAGAGGCATCAACAGACCTAGACCAGAAAAATAGAAAATGACTTATAGTTACTGGACTGGCAGTCAGGAATGAATTCTATCAGTGTGGGAGAAGGATACCCAAATTTCTGCTGTGACTCCGTGTAAAAGGTACTTTGGGAGCTGTGATGAATCCATGATAGTCGTTGCTTTCATCCTTTCACTGTTACTTGAAGGGCAAGAGAATAATTCCAATGACACTTTGAGCTTCTCATCTCCAATTCAAACACACACACACACAGCAGTGAGCCTTGGGTACCACATGAGGAATTTCAGATGAAGAATTTCACCCCGCAAAGGTATCCAAACTCCGATATGGTGTTTGCAGAAAGCTGGAACATCTTTTGAAGCAGAATATGATGCATAACATGGAAGACAGAAGGTCACTGGGATTTGTGTCTAGTATAGTGGATGGCTTCCCTCAGGCTCATTCTACGTATCAGTGAGGTGCAGGTCTCAGGCAAGGTAAATTTTAAGGTCTTCTCCAATGCTGAGATTCTAAGATCTTGTAAATTCTTGACCACATAAACTACATCTCCACCTGCAGAGGTCAAGTAGTTAAGATTGGATCCAAAACTCGACGTTCAAGACTCTCCTCATAAAACACGAACACAAATTCAACTCAGTGCACTCAAGACTGTGGCCAGAGGTACGTGCATTTCTCCTGGAACAGAGATGGAGCTTTTTCAGGTCTCTCAAGTGACTTTCCCCAGCACTCTAGCACTTTCCTCTCTCTCTGTTCCTTGGATGTTTAGCCTTGTGCCGAGCCAAGCATCTCATATGACCTCTTCTGATTTCCTTGGAAATTATTATATTTGATGAGATGGCCAAGTTCTGCAAAGACTCTAATGCAAGAAAATAGCAACCAGTGATTGGCTTTCCTACACTGTTTTTTCACATGAGATTCCAAGGGGGATTCAACCACACTTGCTTTGGGTACTGTGACCTCTATGGTCAACCAGGGCATGATTTCATTCCTCTCCAAACACCAAAGAAATGAAGGTTTTATTTTTAGTTTCGAGATCCTATTTGGCTAGTGAGTGCTCCAGTTTGATAGCTTTTATTCTTCCCACAACTTGATTTCTTGAAAGCGAAGCATTTTGCATCTCATTTCAGGGCTGCACTTAGGCTGATCAAAGATAATGACATTCTTAGCGAGTGAAATATACCATTTCCCAGCTCAATCTTTTCTGAAGACAAAGTGTTGAAGCAGATTTTAGGGGAGGCTAGGAAGTGGGGGAAGCGCCTCAACTTGCGTTGCTGTGGCAACTTCTGCAAAAGCTAAGGATAAGCTTATTCTGCTTCCAACTGAGTGCGATTTTACTTCTTAAAATATCATTGATTTCCATAGTGTGGAGATGCAATTAGCCAGGTCTGTAGAGGAGGAGGATTTTCTTTCATCTCCCTTGGGTGCTAGAAGGTCAGGTTGAGATGGAGCCTTTTCATAGACACTAGACAGAGGAGTCTGAGAAGCTTTTTCAGGTGCACCTGGATGGAGCTGGAGAAGTAGTGAGGACGAGGTGTCTACCCGAAGTCTTGTGCTCTTGACCCCTTTTCTGGGACCACTGAACTGAAGACAACTGTTTGGGGGATGGGGTGTGATTACAAAGCAGTCCTCAGCACACGAGCCAAGAAAGTCACCTTGCAAACTAGCTCTATAATACTCGGTGTGATGTGTTCCTTTCATGAAACACTTTTAAGTTGCTTGCACAATTTAAGAAGCTTTGTGCTTCTACTTTCCAGCAACAGTCAGAGCTGTGACATGCACAGAGTCTTCATCCTCTGCAGAGCAGTGGGAAATGCCCTATGGGTGGCTTAAAAAGGGGAAGCAGAAAATACATCACCCAACCTTAAGAACTGTATCCAGGAATGGAGGGAAAGTTCAAGTGAGTGATGTGAGAACATGCACTGGAAAGTAGACATCATCCTCCTCCTCCTCTTCTTCCTCTTCCAGTCTGCTTCTCCCATTGCATCACTGCCAAGGACTTCACACTTCTTAGGGATCAGCAGTGGACTCCCATGGCCTACGAGGTAGAATCAATTTTATTCCCATTGACTTCTAAACCTTCTTTCATATGGCTTCTACTCTACCACCACCATTTTTCTTGTGTAGGCCTTCCCCAACACACACATGCACACAAGGTCTCCAATGCCATCTGACCATCTAGATCCTCCAAGTACCGGCCACCATATTGTTTCCGCACTGGCTTGGCCATGCTGCCTTTGGCCCTCTCTAAACTGGCAAATCCTTCCCAGCCTTCTGCATTAACCTCAGACCCCACCTCTTCCAAGAAATCAACCCTTACCCTTCCTTTGCACTTGGCTCTTAGCTCTGCTTTAGTATTTGTCACCTATTTGCTCACATGTTCTTTGTCCTCCATGACAGTACATGCTGCCTGATAACAGTGGCTGTGCCTTGTTCAACTCCACACTCTCAACAGGGCTTAACATGGTGTCCTGCATGAAGCAACCTTCAAAAGGAACACACTGGTTGAACATATACACAGAGAGAGAGAGAGAGATCCGCAGATATGGGCTTGTGTCTGTGTGTGACAGATGCCTAGCTCCATGGACCCAACTTAGCTTTGACAGCTGTGGGAGACACAAGACTGAATTTGGGGTCAAGAGGGATGTGTTGGGAAGATGAACTGGAAGAGGTACCTTGAGCACTGTTTTAAAGGAGAGAAGCGCCTTTAAAAATAAACAGAAGTTCACCTCACATGCCGGGGAGACGGCGTGCAAAAAGGCTGGAAGGCTGAAATAGAAGCATCACATAGAATTTGGTTTGCCTGACATGCCAGGTATTAACTGAGATGTTAAGTGCATTTAAGGGGAATGCAAGATTATTTTCAAAACACCCCATTCTATTTACCTTTCTTTCTTCTGCAAAGGAGGCTGCATGACACTGGGGAAGAAACAGGGACCTCAGAGCTGAACGGCTTATTTATTTATTTATTTATTTATTTATTTATTTATTTTAGCATACCAGACTATGGGATGCAATGAAAACAATCTTATGAGGGAAATTCATAGCAGTGAACTCTCACATCATGAAAGCAGAGACAGCGCAAATGAACAACTTAATGTTGAACCTCAAACTTCTAGAAAAAGAAGAACAAGTCAAGTCCAAAGCTCCTATGAGGGAGGAAATTGTAAAGACCAGAGTAGAAATTAATGTAACTGAGACTAAGAAAACACTACAAAGAACCAATGAATCGAAAACTTGGTTCTTTGAAAGATTAAATAAAACTGATAAACACTTAAGCAACCTCATCGAAAAAAAAAAAAAAGGGAAAGAAGACTCAAATCCATGCAATTAGGAATGAAAAAGGTGAAATCACAACAAATCCTGTAGATATCCAGATCATCAATACCTACTTCAAGAACCTTGATTTTAATAAGATGGAAAATACAGAACGAACAGATTCCTAGATACATATGAATTATCAAAGCTACAGCAAGCAGATATAAAATTCCTAAATAACCCAGTATCAGTCAAGGAAATTGAAGATGTAATTTAAAACTTACCAATAAAGAAAAGCCCAGGTCCTGATGGATTCACTACTGAATTCTACAAGAAATTTAGAGATCTAATATCATTACTCGTCAAACTATTTAATGAAAATGAAAGGGAAGTAATACTCCCAAAGTCATTCCTGGGAGCAAGTACTACACTGATTCCAAAACCAGAGAAGGATTCAACTAAGAAGGAGAACGACAGGCCAATATCCCTAATGAATATAGAAGCAAAAGAATTCTCAGTAAGACGCTAGAAAACAGAATGCAGCAAATCATCAAGAAGATTATATACCATGACCAAGTACAATTCATCCCAGGGATGCAGGGATGGTTCAACACATGTGAATCAATAAATGTAATAAACCAATAGAGCCAAAGACAAAAATCACATGATCATCTTGATAGACACAGAAAAAGCATTTGACAAAGTCCAACCCCCATTCATGATTAAAAAAAAAACCTTACGGGAAATTAGCGTAAATGGTTTTTATCTCAATCGGATAAAAGCCAGCTATAACAAACCAATAGCCAACATCACACTAAATATCAAAAACTGAAAGCTTTCACTCTAAAATCAGCACCAAGACAAGGATGTTCACTATCACCACTCCCATTCCATATAGTGCTGGAAACATTTGCCAAAGCAATTAGACAAGAGAAAAAAATTAAAGGAATAACGATAGGAAAGGAAGAAGTAAAATGATCAGTATTTGCAGATGACATGATACTCTACACAAAAGAGCCCAAGAACAGCCTACATAGGAAGCCCACGGGGCTGCTACCCAGCTGTGCATAACTGTTTAACTTCTAAGAGTTTCTGCTTTCTTATCTGTAAGATGGGAACAATACTTCATGGTCTAGATTGGGCCATGCAGCATGCACACAGATAGACTATGAAAAGGTGGTCACGTTTTGTTTATTGGGTGGTAACTTATAGATAATCTAAAAGAATGCAACTAGGTCAAAATCATCTCAATAACATCTGTAATCGCTAAAGGAAACTTCCTTTTACTATCTTACATGTCTCTTTTCTGTTAGGAACTCTGTTGCATAAAATAGTAGCTATGAACTCTAAGGACTTTGCACCAGGATTATATTGTGCAGGTATTACTCTAGGCCTTCCCTTTGGAAACAAAAGAGGCACTCAAAGTTAATGGTCACACCAGACATAATGACTCTAGCTCAAAGAACAGAGTATGGAAAAGGAAAGCACATGCAGTGGAGAAACCTGGTGAGTATGACCCCAAGCGAGTAATCAAGGTTGGCATCAGCAGCGATGTCATGCAGCTCCTGTGGTCCCTTGTGACTACACAATGGCCCTTTGCCTTGACAGGCTTCTTTCCACAAATCCTCAAATCCAGTCTGACCATGGGAAATAGATCAGAAACCAAATCGAGAGACAATCTATAGCACATCTCCTCAAAACTGTCAAGGGCACCAAAAATGAGGACTGCCCGAGAGACTGTAGCGGCGAAAAGGAGACCGAGGAGACATGATGACTAAATGCAACGTGAATGCTTGGAATGGAATCAGGGACGGAAAGACGTTTGGGGAAATAAAAAAAACCAAACACGAATGAAATTTAAATCATCTGGAATTGAATAGATACTCATGGAGCCATGTCGATTTCTCAGCAGAGACAGACAGGCCGCTACATGTGTGTTGTAAATCTAAAATACGTTCCACAGTATTGCATTGACATATGACAACAAACACACATGTAAATAAAACTCAAAGCCCACCGTGACCATCGTGAGAAATAAGGACTGTGTGCCAGCCGAGCACTGTTTGCAGAGTCACAGTCGCTACCAGTAAGCCACAGGCAGTCGCATGGCCCACAGATGTGCCCGACCAGACCTTCTCATGGTCAGTGTAGAGGATGCCTTCCTTGGAAACGTGAACCTGGCTGTTTGTCCATGACTGTGCTCCTCCCTAACACACAACTAGCGTCAAACCAGAATCCAGGAAGCGACATGTGAAAACAGTACTGCGGCAGGAGAGGATGTCACCTTTGTCCGTGGTTGCGTTAATGTCTCCAAATGCCAATCGTTCAGCCTCTTTTCTTAATTATCTTGAGCATTTTAAGGTCCATGTCTTTGAATAGACATTTGCCTTGAGAACAGGCAGTTCCTTTAGTGCAGAGTTTAAAGTAGGGTTTAATGCTATCATCATGAATGTTTTTGTTCACTTCTAATTGGCCCAAACAACATTATAGACTTTTAAAGACAAACCAAGTTCCCAAACTCAATAATCCTGGTTATAGACTAGGATCCTACATTCTGACTGTGTACACTCACATGGTGACTTGATGGTGTTTTTCCAAATTGTCCAAAAAGAATATTTCTTACACCCAGTATTTGTGAGAAGGGATAAATATATGCGGTTAATAAGCAAACAAATACAAATTTAATCATTTGGGCAGTGAGGGGAGCCAATATTTATCTACGTTTTACCAGAGACAGTGCAGAGAAAGAGTATAAATAAGGTTTAAGGTTGCATGGGGCGGGGGGCTTTGTGGAAAGCATTTGCAAAAGCTCTCCTCAAAACCTTCAAAAGACCTGGTCATACTGGGCTTACGGGTGTGCTTCTCAGGATTAGATCAGCTTCCGAATGTCATCCTTCAATTAAGATAATGTCTCCCATGTGGCAAGACATTCTTGAGTTTAGCTGCCTGTTATTTATAGAGAAATATTCATATTCTCCTCCAGTATCCTTAAAAATAACAGGAAACATAGTTCTTTTTGAATGCTTGTCTTACACACTCCACTCCACCATTGCAGAGAGGGTGTGTGTGTGTGTGTGTGTGTGTAGTAAAACAGAGTTAGAAAATATCCTGACTACCAATTTTGTCTGCTGACTGGTGGGCAGAATGGAAACACACTGTCAGTTTGGAAGCCAAGCAACAGTCTGGCACTCGGCCCTTAACCAAGTGATCAGACTTAGCATAGCCAATAAATAATGAGACTGCATAAATGAAATCCGCCTGGAGTGTAATCTATTAAGAAGTGCACGTCACCTAGGAGGTATTCCTGCTGACATGTGTATGACTTATCCATAGGCAAACAGCCAGAGTGATCCAGAATGTAACACGTTGCATGAGATGGCATTTCTCTACTTCGGCACTATTATTATTTGCGCCGAGGCGATCAGGGTTTGGGGTGGGGGCAGCTGTCCTGTGCATAGCAGCATCCTCGGCCTCTACCCACTAAATGCCAGTACACCTGCAGTGAAGATCAGCCAAAATGTCTCTACATGCCAAATGTTGGTTGGGACTCGGGGAAACAATTCACCTTCCTCCCTCCTATGCTACACCTGGCGGAAAACCACTGATACTAGAAAGCTGGCCTGATCCTTTAAAAGCATCAGTGTCTTGAAAAACAGACACAGAAAATAAAGGATGGGAGTGGACGCTATTGTCCCTAACACACAATAATCAAGAACAGCAAGTCCTTCCCAAACGCCAACAGTGACTTCTCTCCCCACTAGAAAACAGTGCCACATCCTGACATCCACACCAGTCCCCTCACGCAGGTCCCCTGAGCAAGTCTGCCTCGCTAATGGGCTCCCGAGGGCTGCTCGCTCTGCTCTCCATGGCCCACAGCTGGGCCACAGCTGGCCTGGACCAGTTCTAGAGTAGGCAGCCAGGGAAGGACAAAAATCCACAAACAGAGAAACAGAGAACAGGAATTTCACTTCTTGCTGAGGTAGGGCCCATAAACTGGCTGTTTCTGTTAGCATACATCTGTTAGGTTGTTGGTCTATTTGCGACTGATATATTGTACAAGAAAATTGCTTAAGAATAGAGGTGCTTACTTGCTAGTCTACTGCAACTGATACTGCTTTTTCGCTGTCTTTCTTTTTTGGACAGGGGTGGAATGGGGAAAGTATGTTAGTTTATTAACTGAGGAAAGGGAGACCCTATCTTTTTTTTTTTCCCGGTACCGGGAATCGAACTCATGACCTCGCACATGCCAGTCAGGCGCTTGTGCTGTTCAGATAAATCCCCGGCCCAGGAGTCCCTATCTTTAAATTCAAGAAAAAATATAGTCAATTTTATACTAGAAATTAACCACTGGAAAGTGCAATGAAGTTATCAAAATTCTTTCCACCAACACACCAAATTTTTCCAGTGTTTTTACTTTACAATACAGTTCACTTGTTAAAGAAAATATGGAGGGGAAATGGTAAGCAAAAGTAAATGAAGCCACAGCTTAATCATTTAAACGTAATAGCTACTTTTTTTTTATTTTAAAGAGAATAGAACAAAACAAAACAAAACAGAACAAAATAAAGCAAAAGAAAACAGAGTAGAGTCAAACACAATACAGCATTTCAAAACAGAACACAGAAAGCTACACAGGTCTTCAAAACATAACAACAGGAGATTAACTATGGTTACCCCAGTGTCTCTTGCTTCAAAATGGTTGTTCATACATTTACATATGATAAACTCAAACAAAACAAAGCAATACAAAACCAGATACAACAAAAGAGCACTACAGGCCATCAAGTTGGCCAACAAGAAACCAGCAATGGCTACCATAGTGTCCCATTTTTCAAAAGAGCTGCTCCTATCTTCTCACATATTGCAATCAAATTGTAGGAAAGGGATTTAAACCAATCAAATCAAAGAATAAAAGCACCGTTGGACTTCAGAACCTTTTTTTCATATTTATCGGGAATTTTCTATCTTATTGAGTCTTTCACAGTTTCGTACACTAGGTAGACAATGCGGTGTTTACACATGTGAGTTTGGTTTATTTCACTTATGAGTATGGCTTCAAGTCGCATCCATTTACCTATAAAAGCCTCAATGTCATCATTTTTTATAGCTCAATAGTACTCCATTGTATAAAAGTACCACATCTTCTTTATCCAATCCTCAATGGATGGGCATTTGGGTTTTTTCCAAGATTTGGCTATTACAAACTGTGCTGCTATAAACAGGGGTGGACATATATCACTGTGGTGAGATGATTTCACTTCTTCTGGGAATATGCCCAGAAGTGGAATAGCTGGGTCAAATGGGACTTCCAGTGTAATTGCTACTTTCTAAAGGTCTTATTCTAGAAGCCTTCCCTTTGCATAAGTTTCTTTATGCTGTTTCCATCACATACAACTGTGTATCTTTCTTCCCTGTCTCTCTGTGGGAGCTCTGCTCTAGACCGTATAAACATTTAGCAAACATATTCTTGACTCCATACTACTTTGTAATTCCGCTTAATAGACCATCCTTGGAAGTAACAAAGCTTTTAGATGGAGCTTTCTTCAAAAACAACTCAGGAACAATTTGATCTCCATCCCTTTGGTGTGCTGATCACAACCTGATCCAACAATGAAATGACAGAAAGGCTGTGTTCAGTTTCTAATGGGACTGACCCAGCTGGTCCTGGCTGTAAAAATGTTGAGGGACAGAATGTAAACGTTCCTTGAAATTTTCCCAATGCCTCTTCACCAGGGATAGGAAGGAGAGAGCATACTGACAAATCTCCCTGAGTCCATCTACCTCTGTCCAGGTGCTGGGTAGATCACCTGTTGTCCCTCCTGTCAGAATTGAGGGTCTCTAAGTCCCCTTATATGTCCACCTTTCCAGTGTAACCTTACAATGACATTCTGAAAGACTCTTCAGTCACCCCTCAGTACCCAGGAAACATGGGTCCCAACAGCTCCCTATCAGAATCTGCACATGCTCAGGTCCTTTCTGTGAAATGGTGCCATATGTGAATAAACCCTATCCACATCCTCCCGTACACGTGAAATCATCTCTAAATTTCTGGAAGTACCTATTACAGTACAAGCACCCAACGCTACCTAACCCAACGTGATACATAACACCTCCTGTAAATGCAATATAAATAGTTGTTACTCGGGGGGAAACAACAGGGAGAAGAGTACCTGTGTCTCCAGTACAGATGCAATTGTTTTTGAGATCTCTTTCACCCAAGGTTGGCTGGTATCTAGGAGGCAGCTTTCCCGCACGTATGGAAAGCAGCCTGGATGACTTTGATGACACAGGATAGGTTTTTATGAATGAAACCGAGAAGGGCCAGGCTCTGACACACACTCCCAGGGCTGACCCTGGCCAGGACTGGAGAGAACAGAAAGCAGGAGTGGGACATGCCACGCTCAGCAAGATTCTCAAGACCGAAAGCCGTGACCCAAAGCAAACCCTGTGCTTCCCAATGGGATACTTTTTTTTTTTTTTACTTATTTGGCAGGAAACTGCAGGAACTGTCAGTGTGGACTTCAGAAAGGTAAACGCCGATTTTGAGTGCTTAAAAAATGAGGCTTTGGGTAGCCAGGAGAAAATAGCAGACCTTCAAGAGAAACCACATATTAGGACACTTTCTCTCCTTGAATTCCTGCCCTTTCCTGAATTATCTGGAGTTGGGCCACCTGGCTGTTGCTAGCCAGCTAGTACAAAATGTGCTTCGCAGTCAAATCCAAAAGGACACACAGAGTATTTCCAGGCTACTGCTTCCCTTTGCTTCATGAAAATCCTTGTCTTCATTTTTAAAAATGAAGCAGAGGCAGGGGCTGCAGCTCAGGGGTACAGCACTTGCTAGCATGGGCCAAGCTCTGGGTTCCACCCCCAGCACCACAGAAAGAGTAACTTAAATGCAAATGCAAATGCATGTGTATATGTATATGTATATGTATATGTAAATAATAATGGAAAAGAAAGGCCTTCTCAAGTAAGATTACTTACGTGGTTATCCAAAGGAGGCAATCCCCAGCCACTTGGACAAGGCAGCCCAAGGGACCAACCACCATGGCTGTTCAGGACTGGACCGTGTTTCTCAGTGGCTGGGGTGACGAAGGCCTGTCCAGCTCAGTGTCACCTGGAGAACTACTGTTAGGCATGTGGATTCCTGGACGCTAACCCGGCCTCTGACTCAGAATCTTGGGTGGAAGCCAGAGAATGTACATGTATAACAAGCTCCCTTGGGAATTCTTGCACAACACCAAAAGCTAAGAACTGCGGAGTTAGGTTTCTGGAAATGAGATCAACAATGTGGAGGGCACCGGTGTCACAAGACACATCCCGAAGAGCCTGAGCAGGCAGAAATTCCTGGTGCATCTTTGGAGAAGGCACTGGGAGGACTTGTGTTCACCAAATAGTAATGTAATACATGTTTTTAGATTATACAGTACTATAATAGATAAATTTATAGTCTATAAGTCATGATATAGTTATATAATCACATGCTATATAAATAGCACATATTATATAATGATAAAATTATAAACATTGTAAATAAAGAATATGTTCATGTGTTATACAAGTCTGGCGTGCATTATTCATAAATGTGTACATCAATTTACACATTAACCATGTATATTTAGGATAGACAGGTTTCTATATTGCTTTTAATGTCAACCCATTAATTCTTTTGTCTTTTTGACCCATCATAGGAAGAGGTGCATAATCTGTGCTGAAACAAGGGCCTTGTCTTTCCCAGGGTCCTAAAGGAAATTAGCACACACTGTGGGCTATCTCAGGGGCTGACGCTGTCCCCAGGGAAGAGTGGGCTTCTCCACACTGGTGTGCATCACTGCATTCCCGACAGGGTGACGGCATTGTGTTCACATTGGATGATGACCCTTGATAATGAAAATCTCTAGGCACTTGTGAGCAGCTCGCTTCCAGATACACGGCAGCCCCCATCCAGGGAGATTAATGGAATTTTCTCGAGTTTAGATACACAGACCAGCAGCAGGTAAGTTGGTGACGCTGGGGAGCTTTCTCCTCCCTTGCCATGGTAGACTGAGCTTCACGCACCCCGATTTTCCCTGGCCAGAAATTGCCCTGCTGGGAAGCAGAGCTGGATGCTGCATGTCCAGGACAGCTCAACTGCACAGGCTGGGTCGGCAGTGAATCTGGGAAGATTTATTCTCATATTTCTAAGGTGATAAACAGAACCCAAAAAAACAAGTGTGCAAGTGGCATGAA
>RJWT010016628.1:0-19729 GCA_004365215.1 Cuniculus paca | reverse complement strand
AGGGTGGGACCACCTGTGCTTCTGGACTGAACTGGGTACTGGCCCACAATGGCCCTTGGAGAGTGTGTCGGGGCAGAGCTGGCCAGTGCAGTCCTCCACATCTGCTGCTCCCTTCCACCTCTGTATCTCTTTGCAGTGGCCTTTGGGGTTGCCTGCAGCCAGCCTTACTCTGACTGTGCATCTCCTGGTTCCAGCCGCTCCTCTCGCAGGGTGAGTCTGGCTCCAGGCTAAGGTGCTGCCAGCTACCACCTTCTTTTTCATTTAAGTTTTTCTTTTTACTCTCTCTGTGGTCTTCAGTTCACATTTTAGATTCTTCCTGGGTCCAGGGGACCCACTTCCATCCTTCTTGTCTTCCCTGTGATGCTATATTCATTCCAGCATCTGGACTGTGTCTTTGAGAGACTGTTTACTCTGCGTTTACTGTTTCACCATCTTCTTGGAAGTCTGAATCTATATTTTTAAGTCTTGAAATTTTTCAGATTTGCTTACTTTTGGAAAATGTACATTTCTTGCTCATGTGTTTACTTCTTTTATTTCTTTACCATTTTAACAGAACTAATTTTATATTCTGTATCTCATATATTTAGCATATGAAATTCTGTTTCTGTTGTTGCATACACCTGACCCTCAATCATGGTGTTTCCTCATGTGTTTTGTAATTGTAGACTCTGTGGTCATGTTGACTAGAACCTCATCTGTGGGAATCCTGGGAAGCCTGGGGTCACCTGGAGAGAATTTGTGTGTGTTTCCAAAAGGACCCACAGGTGCTACCATCCTGGGAGCACTTTAAGTTGATTTCTGCTCTTGGATCTTCCCATCCACAGCAGGCCCATGTCTTCAGTACTTATCCATAATTTGAAAATTCCCAAAACTGAGGAAACCAAAATTAATTTTAGAAATACTTTAGTGGCGAAAGTTGACCTTACATAGTTTTTGTATTATCTATCATAAAAGTTCATATGTCAAGCTACAAAACTATTTTCACATTATTTTGTGCTGCTGGCATCATAGTAGCACATTAATATGTGGCGTATGCACCATCATATGTTTGTTGAACCTGAAAAATCATGGATTCTGAGAAACATGTGACCCTGAGAGTTTTAGGTATTGGAGTTTTCATCTGTAATGTAAATTAGAATGCCAAGTTGAACAAGAGGAAAGCTGTGGTTACAAGTACCCTAGAGATTGTTTTATCCACCCAGGGCACAGGCTTATAGGACACATTTTTCTGATATCTTCTATTGCTAAAAGATACTTTTTTTGTTTTATTCCTGTTACTTTTATAACCACAGAAGGATCCCAGATATATGTGGGGGCTTTAGCTCCATCTAGTCACATTGCTTAGTATCAAAAGCCTGTCATCTGTTAGCCATAGATAAGATCTGAGCCTCTAAACTACTGAGATTAACACCTGCCTTCAGGGCAACCTTCTCTTGGGTATTACTCTACTGTGTGGTTTTCTGAAACCTTTTTTTTTTTTTTGGCCCTGGGGCTTTCTTTTATTGTAACCTCAGTCAAATGGATGGAAGGATAACTGCTATATTTATCTAGATTATCACATTTTCTCTTTAATAGTTCACCTGTATACTGGAAATGGAGCCAGTCTGATTTTCTATCTTTTGTTCTTGTCTGCATACACACATGCATACACCTCACATTTTATTCTTGAGCTACTGTGTTAATTCATAAGAGTCACTGTACCATGCGTTACTTTGAGGCCTTTATGTATGTTGTTTCAGTGTCAACATGTTTCAATCTCATTTCTAAAACCTAGCTTTAGGCATTTCTCAGTGCATAGATGACCCCTCTGTGCATATTCCCCTCCCTTTTTCATGAGACTGCAGTGAGATTCTGTTTAGTAGTTTTCTTTCTCTAGTCTGAAGTTTATTTCAGACTGCTTCATCTCTAACACCAAACCTAGTAATAGCAGATTTTGGTAACTATGCTAAATTATGATTTTTTAAATTACATCCTTCATGTTTCCCGAATTATGGACACTTTATTGTCACAGACTTTCTAGTTAAAGTGCTTACTGTGCATAGTTAATGCATATTTCCTGACAGCCTCTCAACACTTGTATTTTTTTTAACACTTGTATTCTTGTGATATGATTAAAATTCAGTTTGAGTAAAATTATAACCTCAATAGGGAAAGTTAGAACACCAAGCAATTGGGAAAAAATTACATTTTAAACAATTTTTTGTTTTTGTTTTTTTGTTTTCGTGGCACCGGGGATTGAACTCATGACCTCACGCTTGCCAGGCAGGCATTTAGGCCACTGAGCTAAATCCCCAGCCCCATTTTAAACAATTTATGCCTATAATTTTTAGTTGTGGATTTAAAGCACTTATATGTTTCTCTTGAGACAGATCAGCCATGGTTAGATTAGAATGATTATGTCTTAGATAAAACCATTAATTAGCATTTTGTATGTATTTATACCTTCTTTGATTGGTTTGAGTTGGTTACAGCAGGGTACCATTGTTTTACTCATTTTATAATTCATAAATCTATACATTATGCATTATAAGGATGGATATGAAAGAAAAACATGATTTCAAAAGATAAACAACAAATTCTCAAAATGCACTGAAATTATATTCACTGTTCAGTGATATTGTTCAATAACTTGTCGATATTACCATTAACAACTTTAGGGGTAGGGCTGGGGATGTAGTGCATTGACAAAACACTCACATAGCAGGTATGAGACCCTATTCCAGGTTCAATCCCCAGTGCTGAAGGAAACAAAAAATTTGAGGGCTTTAGAATAGCAGTGATCTCAACCTAAAATTTGAAGTTCTTTCACCTTTGTAAGAAATACAATAAACGGCAACATATTTAGTTTGGTTTTTAATTGCTATTTGGAGAAAGTAGAAATTTCAGCATTGAGGGTTTCAGTTGCTTATTTAACATAATCTCATATTTATTCATTTAACAAATATTGGAATATTTGCTAGATGCCAGAAATTATTCTAAGAGACACTGATATCTTTCTGAAAAAGATACACAGAATCCTTGGTGTAATAGAACTTTCAACTCAGTAAGAGAGAGATAGAAAATGAAAGAAATAATTACAAATTATTCAAAAGAATTAAGTTTTAGCAGGGAAGGTGAAGACTACAGTGAAGGAGGAACATTGAAGAGGAAGTGACAGATACATGAACCCTATGTCAGTGACATATGGACAAAGGCTGCTGGAGATTACTCTCTAGGAAGAGCTTCACAGAAAACAAGACACATTTTAGGAATTTAGAGAAGTTGAGCATTGCTGTAAGACTGAGTTTAGAAAGAAAGATAATGTCAAGTGATGACACCTGAACTGTGAGTGGGCTCAGATCTGGAGGGCCTTTGAGGTTGAATACAATTTTAGAAGTTATCCAGCCTCTTAAATTTTACAAATGAGATACCTCAGTCCCAAAAAGGTCAAACCACACATTCTATGAGGGTTTATACTGAGTAGTGTTTATTTACCTGTCTTGAGCAGGTACCTTAATGTGTCATTGTTTTGTTCACCTATATCAGCTTATAGAATTTCGCTTTAATCTCACTATTAACCTGGCTAGTGTTAATGTGTGCAGTTTACAGCTTCTCCACGTTCTGACTAGGCATTTAGATTATGGCTTAATGTAGTTTTGTTGTTGGTTTTTTTCTTTTAACCCATCAAATTTGGAGTATGTTTGTGTTTGTGTTTTTCTAGCCTCTTAGTTAAGTGTTTTAACATGTAACACTGTGTTTTAGGCTAGCTTTGAATGAGTGTGACTCCACATAGGGCTAATTTGAGTGGGCTGAACTAGCTGTTTAATAGTTGTGTCTCTTCACCACTTTGTGGTTCTCTCCTCGGTCATTTTTTCACATAATTCTCAGAATGTTCCCTTGATTTTTACCTATACTTTTTTTTTAAGCAGAATATATTTATTGAGAGGAAGAAAGCTTCTGTCTGAGAGACAGAGTCCTGAGTGGGTTGCCCTATACCTATACTTTTGCATTGCATTTTGTGAAGAAATGTCAACTCTTGTGACAATGATATGCCAAGAATTTGTTTTAACTAATACCAGGTAGAAAGTGTGTCACTCATGTACTCAGTTGATGGGGAGAGTTAAATTAGTATTGATATTTAGAAGAGTGGATAGTATCAGTCAAAATGCTTGAAAATTATTTGACCTAGCAGTTTGACTTTTACAAGTTTATCTCAGGAAATAAAAAGAACTATGCATTCAAGGGTGTTTGTTGTATCAATGTATACATAGGAAAACAAAATTGAATACACCTAAGTACTTTTTTTAAAAAAAAGATGTTATCTCCAAACTGTGGGAAAACCTTGAAAAATGAAGTATTCAAGTGTATTGACTTGAAAAGAAGATTTATCAATAAGATACATTTTTCATATATGTATATATATTCACATATATATGTCTATAATACATATTTTGGAAGAATATGTGTCGGAATGTTGTATGTGGATTGAAGCATTTTGACTTAGCCATGGCTTCTGTTTGCTTGTTATAGGAATTTAGATCAAACTAATTTAGGCAAAAAGGGAATATTTTGGTCCTAGTAACAAATAAGAGGGGAAAAAATAGGGATGCAGTTGATCTTGTGTTTTACTTGTTCAGGATTCTCCTTCCATTTCCCATCCCTTATACTTCTATTTCCTATGATAGAAGAGAAGCACTGCTTCATTCTTGCAGACTTTCTCAGCAACTCTGGAAACATAGTAAGCTAAAGCTCCCAAGCTCATGTCTTCATAGCCTCACTGAGAAAAATCAGTTTTTTTCCATAGAGCTAGAGTTTTACAAAATCACAGGGAATAATTCTGATTTCCTCAGTGCAAGTCATGGTTGATCTACATATGTGGCATGATAGTGGGACTGT
Source organism: Cuniculus paca (assembly GCA_004365215.1). Classification (NCBI taxonomy): domain Eukaryota; kingdom Metazoa; phylum Chordata; class Mammalia; order Rodentia; family Cuniculidae; genus Cuniculus; species Cuniculus paca. The sequence goes on along the minus strand of RJWT010016628.1, from coordinate 14,854 downwards.
CTGTCTCAACCAGAACTACCTTGCTGGGAATCTGAAGAGCTAGTGACTTGATGCAAGTTTTATTTCTTGCTTATATTGCATTTTGCTATGGGTGGCTCCTTCTATTTAGAGATTCTATTATTTATGGTTTAAGAGTCTTCCACTACAGTTTGTGCATCTGTCTAATGTGGAAGGAAGACAGAACGGAAAAAATTGCAGGAGTAAGACCAGCCTAGACATCATTTTTACCTATATTTCATTGTCAGGAACTCAGTTAATGACCTCACCAGAATGCAGGAGAAGCTGGAGAATAGAGTCTGGCTATGAATTGACGAGAAGGGAATGGGATGTGAACACACAGCGTTGACTCTGCCATGTCCATGGAAATGAAACTAGGCTATGATTTGTCACTTACATCTTAAAAAAACTTTTTACGTCACTGAGATCCCTATAGATTCCACTGATACAGTAGTGTAATCATTAAGGCACAGCAATAAACTGGCTACCATTAACTTTTGTCTGTGAGTCCAAATGTCTTGAAACTGATTGACTAGTGACCAGAAAGTGGATTCTCTGCATAGCCTTTCATCTGTGGCAGATATTGCTCATTGATCCTAGTGCTCCTTAAAACTTTGGTTTGGCCTCAAACTGCATCCATATACAGTGCCTCGAATTTCCACTGTCTATTGTCGTTAAGACTTACACTGAAACAAATTTGTCATCCTTAGTCTAGACAGTTTATCTTATGCTGGGTACTAAGACAAGATGCTCACTGAATTTACATAGATGCCCAAAACTGGCATTCACGTGGATGTTCCCAAGCCCAGGCTTCATCTGCCAGTGTGTTTTTCTTTACGATATAGTCACCCAATGATTTGTATGACTAGGTCCTGGTGAGAGGCGTTTTCTATCTCTGCTTGATAGCAAAAGAAGATTGTTTTTGATTTTATCTTTTACATTAGTGGAAACAGTTATAGCTACTATGAAACAAGGAAAGGATATTTTTTGTTTTTGTTTTTGTTTTTTTTGGAGGGGTGTGGGGGTACCAGGGATCGAACTCATGGCCTTGCACTTGCCGGGCAGGCACTTAGGCCACTGAGCTAAATCCCTGGCAGAAAGGATATTTTGAATTTGGCATTAAAAATTTAAATTTTCTTCAGGCATCAAGTCTGATATTCATTCGCCTTAAATATGAGTAATACACAGCATATATTTTAGCACCTGAGAAGTGTTCTCTGAACTGTTACTTGCATACGTACATGGATATTTCATTTTAAATTTAAGATAATTCTTGATGCACTTGTTTGATGTAAAATACATTAGCAATCTCTCTTTTCCCTTTAGATTTAAAAGAAGAAAAAATAAAGGGCTTTTCTAGATGTGAAGGTGAGGCTAATTTGTGAGCATATGCTGTGCCTGGCACCCATATGTGTGACTTGCTGCCTTCTTCACAAAGCTCCTGTGGGGTGAATTCTCCCATCTGCAGTTTACAGAGGAGATAAACAAGGTATATTGAGGTTAAGGAATTCATCCAAGGTTCCACTGTTAATGAGGAGAGAAGTCAGAATTTCTTTAGAGGCCCCTCCCACAAGATTCACTGTTTTTTTTAATCTTTGTTTTTGTTTTTTGTTTTTCCTTTTCGTCATGGTTTTTTTTTTTTGGCTTGTGTGTGTGTAGTGTTACAAGTAGTGATAATCCAAAACAAACAGATAACAACAACAACAAAAATTAGGTGTAACACCATGTAATTGCTTTAGGGAAAAAAAATGGGGTTAGAATTTAAGGTAGTTCATTACCTAATTAGCTACAGATAAAACCCCTGTGCAGGTGCACTGCTGGCTAATGGGGAGCAAAAAAGTGAATGGGATGAGAGCAAATGACTATTCTTGAGCTTATCTGACCCCTTATCAGTTATGCCTTTGGATGTTTTGCTATTCAAGCATTTACTTCACATACTTGCTAATTAGGGACTTGAGAGCTGGTGGAAGGTTCAGCAGAAAGAGCACTGATTTGTCATCAGAAGACCTAGTGTAACTCCAGGTTCAGTTGCTTCTGACTGTGATCTTGGCCAGACAAATTTAATTTCTTTGGGCCTCAATCTTGTCTTTTCTAAGGCATCATGAGGTAGAAGTAAAATGTGCAGTTAAATCAGTACATTTTTTGAAAACAGTAACAACAAATTTCAACCCTGAATTATTCTGCAAATGACTGTCCTTAGAAGAGAAAGCCTTTTGGGCCCCAACCACTATCTTCCTAGGTATTTGTCAAGTTCTGTATGGCAGCCGTAAATATACAAAAAGAGCTCAGTGTCAGCTGTTTTGTGCTTATCTTTGGCATCTGCTTGAGAAAAGATGGTATATTTCTAAAAAAAAAAGATGTGAAAGATAATGGAACAATTAAAAATTAAGTATGGTTTCATAGTTTTGTTTTTATTCATTGACTAATGTTAGTAATTATCAGAATATAAATTTAAAATATATTTAATTATCATCTCCCAAAATAAAATATTAATGACTTTGAAATATGTGCTATGGTTTACATTTATTAGTATAGATAGGTAATCCTCCTGCCTCTACCTCCTCCTGCTGGGATTATAGGTGTGCATCACCTGCCTAAACTTTTGAAATAGGGAGACTTTTAGTAAAAGAGTTACTGGCTCTTCAAGAAGAGTAATAATTGTTGGTTCCATTAAAGTGTTTAAAACACATAAAGTATATGAACTAGCTTTATTATTAGGACTGAATTCTTCATAATTAGTATTTTATACTGTTGTCAGGTTGTAGTTGAAGTAAATGGAAATGGAAAGACACCAAATTTACATTGCTGTTGAGAAACATTTGTAAAATATTTGAGAAAAAAAAATTGACCTAATAGTGAATCAAAAATGATCAATAGTTATAGTTAATCTCAGTGTTTACATTACATTTGTTTATGTCACATTTACTTACAGTGAAATATATTTGAAGGACTTTCAATAATTTTTACTGCTAATAAAAAGGTAAACAACCATATAATAAATGAGTATGACTGTATGGCAAGATTTAATTGATAAATAATGTTCATTGTTTGGATTGAAGACATTTGGAAAAACTACTAGTAGATGATTGAATCATTTAAAATTTTATGTATCAAAATTCTTTCCTTGCAAGTAACAGTAAGCCAGTAAATATAGTTGTGATTAACATATTATGACATTCAAGCAGGTATGGTGCCACAGGCCTATAATCCCAGCACACAGGAGGCTGAGGCAAGGAAATTCCAAGTTCAAAGTACCCTGGGCTACATAGTAAGTTCAAATCCAGTTCAGACTATGCAGCAAGACCTTGTTCCAAAAATCAGTACCAAAACCAAAAATTTGTAACATTTGATAAGTTAGTAGATCAGGTACAATAATACGGGATCTCATAATTTTAAGTGAGTTGTAATTATGCTATTTTATTAAAACTCTTTGAGTTAGTTATTTATTTATTTATTTATTTATTTATGTTTTGCTACCAGGGATCAAACTCACAACCTTGCACTTGCCAGGCAGGCATTTATACCACTGAGCTAAATCCCCAGCCCACAAGTTACTTATTTCTTAAAACTGATATATATCCAACCTCTATTTAAAGTTATGGAAAAGATAAACTTCTTTATGGATTTGAGAGTACTGTTTTTTAGTTAGATTTTTGATCTTAAAAGAATTATTAGTAGAACATTAGAGGTGAATTGCATGTGAAATTGAATGATAGTGTGACTATTACATATCAAGTCTTGGTTATCTTATTTAAAATGGTGTTATATTGCGGTTTAAATCATTTTTATTTTACATGAAACTTCTTAGAAATACTAATGCCTTTTCCATAATAATTTAATAAATATTTCTAGACTACTAGTTACCAAAGTCACACTTCCCACTTCCTTTTTGTTATAGGCACATAGCAGAAGAGTGCTTATAAAAAAATTGAAGGATGTTTGGGGTTGAGGTAGTCACAAAAAAGTTGCCTATTGTAACATTTACCTCTGTCTCTTAATTTAAAGAATCACTGTTCCTATTTCAAAATGAACAATTATGAAAATACAAAGGACTTTAGCATTGGAAGCCTTCTCTTTCCTTGGAGGTCTGTTGGTCAGTATAGATACAACCAAACAAATGCTTGTTCAGTGGATCACTTGCTTGAGCAGACAATTGAGTATTTTATTATTAATGTGTAATGGAGCTGTACTGTGTTTTCTTAGTTACAAACCTTCTTTCAACAAGTGCTTCCTTACTAATTTTGGAGATCACAAATGTGTTCTTGTTTCTTTTGGGTTATACAGCAAAAGAAGGATAAGGAGAGCATAGCTCTCTTTAAAAATTGTGCTACAGAAGTGCTTCAGCAATGTGTTATACTTGCTTTGATTCACAGTATTCATTCCTCAGAAATTTGTTCCTCCTAGTAATATTAGGAAGTAGCCTTAAAAATTTTCAGACACTCAAATGATTGCTTTAGGCACTACTGGAAAGATGAACAAAAATGATAACCATAATGAACAAAACTGACATTAAAAAAGATGGTCATAATCATTAGGAAAACTCAGCTCGTGATATTCCCTTTTATCCTTAGGTTCAAAGAAACTTACTTGTAGTATTTTTATGTTAATTATAAATGCAAAAAAGATTTTAATGTATTTTTCAGAGATGGAGCAGAGTAGGAAGAAATCATTAGGATTAGTATGAATATTTTAGTTTATAAGATGAGAACAAAGTGAATGATAAAAAACAGAAAAGTACTGATAATTTTAGTACACATCTTAAGATAAAATTTTCTACCCTGTAGAATTGAAGGAGAGCAAAATATTGAAACAGAATGAGTAAAAATGAAAGGCAATTATAAAATGAAAAGTAGGAGATTCAGAGACAAAATATTAGACATAGATTTGTTAGGGATGTGATGATTATATTCATAATTTTTTACTAGTGATTTCAAAGGTTATTTAATGCACTATTTTCTAAATATGTGACCTCATTCTTTACTGACTTGTTTCATGATATTTGTAGTTAGGTTATCAGTCAAAGAAGCACCATCATTTGAAATTGAATGTATTTTTACTATGTTTTAAAAAATTTATCTTCAAATTATTTTGACATTTCCATTTTAGGGCTTGTTGTATGTTTATTTCTTAGTAATCTATAACTTCTTAGCATTGTTAGCATAAGCAAAATATATTAACATTCATGTATCATTATTATATTCAATGATTTTTTTTTTTGAGACATGGTTTTACTATGTAGTTCAGGCTGGCCTTGAACTCACAGCAATCTTCCTACCTCAGCCTCCCAAGTGCTGGGATTACAGACGCATGTCATCATACCCTGCTCCAATGAATTTTTAAATTAGAAGCCATACTGTTTTCCATTAGACATTGTTTTTCTTGTTTTTATGATTTGATAGTTTAATTAGATAGCAAAAACCAGAATATTTAATTTTAAGGAATGGTATGCTAGCTTGAAAGCCATTTTGTATAGCTGAGTCATTTTTTATGAAGGTGTAGTATATTTGAATATGACGAGATGGCTGGCAGTTGATAATACCTTCATGGCTGCTATGTTGTCAAGATGTTTTGGCCTAACACAAACTTCTCTTTCTTTCGGCATTCCTAAATGTCCTTATCACCATTCTCACAAGTAGGATGGGAAAATATAAGTCCCATCCTGAGCTGTGATGGGTGTCCACCCTGAAGGTGAGAGATTGTGGAGCAGAGGGGCCTGCACCACCTTTCGGCAACACTAGATTTCATGAATGGGCTCAGGAAGCAGAGGCCATTCCATGAACCTGCTACTTGTTAAGATGCTGCAGGAAAGCAGAAAAGACATAGCAGCTCTTTGTCGAGAGCTTTGTAGAGCAGACTTCTCAACAGATAATAGTATACCATCATGTGTGATGTAGTGGAAATACGACTGATGTGTTGTGGAGAGCACAGAGGAGGAATGTCTAATTTTGCCTGAAATGAGTCAGGAAAAAGGACTTTTAGAAGTGGTACTGAGGGACGAATACCAAACATGACTGGTCATTTAGTACATAATGAAAAGAAGAGAAAGATAGGGTCTGACTGTGTAGAAAGAATCATAGAGGTGAGCCAGTTGTTATTTTTTAAAGGAGTAAAAATTCAAGGCAGATTTTTAAACAAGAGAGTTCCACTGTCATTTTATTTTTAAGAATGTACATCTGGTCATGTAGAAGATGGCTAATTAGAAACAGAGGAAACCAGATTTTAAAAATATTAGAATGAGCTAAGTCATAAGGAGAACCAAACAAGGACATCACTGAGAGAATATGATAGAGGGACTGAATTTGAAAGGAAATTCTTACATAGAAACTGTGGGACCACATCAAAAAAGAAAGAATGAGAGATACAGGAAACAACATTGCTTAAAATTTTAAGCTAGGTCACAATGGAATCAAAATTATTGGGTTTGAAAACAGTTTTAGGTTTAACGCTCAAAACATCCAAGACTGACCCTTTATCTTCCCCATCATGCAGTTATTACCATCTTGGTTGGTAGCAACTTCATCCATCCAGTTGCTTAAGGTGAAATCTTTGAAGACTTTCTTGATTCCTTTCTTTCTCACCTCCATTTTCAGTTAGGAAACCTTGTTGGTCTGTCTCTATGAAAACTATATGTAGATCTGACCACCTCCACTGCCACCACCCACCATCCCAGCCACCACCATCTCTTTGCAGGATTACTGAAAAGGTGCCCAGTTTTATTTCAGTCCTACCCTCTTCTCCAGGGTGAATCCTTAATACAGAATCTAAAGTAATCTCTTTAGATATAATTCTAGTCGTGGCACTACTTAAACTGATACCCCTAGTTCACTCAGCCAAAAATCTAAGGCTTTATAATAGCCATCAAGGCCTTGTAGGATCCAACCTCTGACCACTCCATCTCACACTGAGCTCCAGACATATTGGCCACAACAGGTTAGACTAGACCCACCTTGGTGCTGACTTCTCTCTCTGCCTCTAGCGAACACCTTTCCACTAAATAACTGCAGTAAGGAAAGTGGCTGCTGTCCAAGATAAGCCTACTATATAAAGGGAGAAAAAGAAAAAATATAAAAAGAAAATCATACTATCTTAATTTTAATGGTGTCCTGTGATACAGGTATAATTTGGAAGTTCTGACACAGTTACATTTTAGCTGAATTTCAGGTGAACTTCCTCACAAACTTATGGCCTATTTAGAATATTTTCATTGTTTTCTGGAGAACATGGAATAATTTACTGCTTTTTTTTTTCTTAAAACAATGTTTTTCACTGTCACAGTTTTAAGTAAGAACAACTAATCCCATATAATAAGCATGTGTTCATTTTAAGTAACTGATATTTTACCACTAATCCCCCTAAACACCTCTCTGTGTCTATATTACAAGAGCTCATCAGGCCCCACAACCAGCTCAGCAAGCTAAGAGTTCACAGCAAGGTTACATAAGGCATAGAATACTTGGCTAATTGCAATCAAATAATTCCTGTTAAATCCTGCATTTTACCAGTTTTTCAAGTTCGAAACTTAATAAACTCGACTCTTATCAAGGAGTTACAAAATTATAATTCACAAAAGCCAAAACCTAGTGAGCATCAGTTATTCTTAAGGCAAGGTACTAAAAGTGCCAATGAACTTTCATGCCCATCAACAACAAAAAGAGCATCACTGTTACTTAGCAAAACCATGCAGTTAACACATTAGATGGCTTTTTCCCCCCTTAATAAGCTCTGTGGAAGTTGGCATTCATCTCATTCTTACATGTACTCCCATGAGAAACAGCAATAAAGAAAAGTTTGATCAAGTTCTGCTAGTTGGAATGGTTAAATTTAGTGTCTTCTGCTGAAACATTCCATTAATTCAAAAGGATAGGAGCCTAAAAGATATTTAAGCTGCAGATATTATACCCAAAATTTAGCTGGTCTACCTAAAGCACTGTCCAATGTAAAAATAAAGCATAAAAATAATTATATCCCTTTATAATGGTCTGGGCCAAATTGGGCCCTAAATTTAAATAACTAGCTAAATTATTCACCAAAGAGCTACTAGCCACAGTTTAAAGCACCAAGCTTTGTTGAATAGGAGACTGTTCTTTAATATTTAACTGTGATAAAACTCATTATACTTTACCCTCTGTTAATTGTTAAATACCTCTGTGGCAAGTAGTTCTTAAAAAGCTAAATAGTGAATTATATAAATATGACCAGCTTATTTAGAAGTTCACTTAATGTCACCAAAACAGTCACTTAAGTAAGTAGCCAAATTATATCCAAAAGACTTTATCAAATGTCATTTGTTTTGCAAGCCTAATATAAGAAGAACTCAAGTAAAAGACATAAGAAAAGACCAGTGTTGGTTGTAGGATATAAAGGAAAACGAGAATTTTAAGCAACTGAGTGCATTCTAGGTTCACAATAAGTGTTTACTAGATATCTACCCTGCATCCGCTGATCCATGTGAGTGTATGTATCAGTGAACAAATGGATGAAAAGCTTCCCTCATTAAGCTTACATTTGAGGTAGGGTTAGGAATGTCAGTAGACAATAAATATATAAGTAAATAAATTGAGCTGTAGCCCAAAAGAGCCATAGAAAAAAGAGAGGTGAAATTACAGCATAGGTGTTGGAATCCATGAGGTGGTATCTTGACTGTGAGATATAGATGACTAGATTTTCTTTGTAAATGATGGGCTATTGAAATTATTTACAGCAAGAGCAAAGTTGGTTTGAAAAAACCATTCTGGGAACTGGAACCTTGTGGAATGCAGAGGATTGAAGGAAGGGGAATGTACTTGTTGAGATTTTCTCAACCCAGTGCTTAGAAATTGAGAGGTGGTAATTATAGGAAAATTGGAAAATAAGCCTAGAGTTGAAGATGAGAAGTTCAAAACAGTGTAGTGTGACTGTGAATGATAAGGAAAGAGTCAAACAATAAGTTCCAAGTCTAGTTTTGCCCCTCAGACAGAATAAAGAAGAAATCAAGCCATGTGGGATAGTCTCAAAACTTACTGAAATTAGGGATGACCACTCTTTGTGTTAGGCTTTGCTTTAATTCTTTTTAGTAACAATAAGATGAATGTTTTTGGACAGAGAATCAAAGTATCTGTGATTTTTCTGGTTCTCTCTTAGTTTTGTGTTGAGCAGCACAGTAGGCATTGCTCTGACTGCTTTCAGGTCTGTGTCAGAAATAGTGTTCTAATATAGGAAGTGGTTTATGCCTGGAGCTGGTGGGGGTCATTCTATGTGCAGGTAGCGTGGAGAGGTTTTCACCCAGCCAACTGTCATGCTCAGAGGGCTGAAAGAGAAAACAGTGTCTATGCTGGGTATGTTCTTCCTCTTTCTGTAACTTTCTCTGAAGCGTAATTGTCAATATTATGGAACCTGTGTCATCTGACCATAACTCTTTCCTTGTTTAGACACCAAGGGGCAAGGTTTTCTTCTTTCTCTGACAGAAACTTAGTGGTAAAGAAGTATGAATCTTTAAAGAAAATTTTAACAAGCTCTATGCAAAATTGCATGTCCTACTCTGTTTTGGGTTTTTTTTTTCCGAACATCATGTTGGTTATCTTCTGGGAGAAGTACAGATCTTGGTGAAGCTTGTTTTAAGAATAATTTCCATGGATTCTTCTTTCCATCTGTTCCTTTGAAAATGACAAATAATTGCAGAGAGAGTTCTAGACTTTCTTGTAACTGATTAATATCAATGTGATATTGAATTGTTTCTGATTTTTTAAAAATAATGAATACAGCTCCAAATATTGGGATAATTATTGTGGGTTTTTAAGATAAGGAGAAAAAGAACACATCATGGTTCTTTTTAAAAAAATCTTTTCATTCTATACTTCTGTATTACAGGAATTTTGCTGATGAAACAGGGCTCACACTCTAGTAAACTACACAGATATATCAGTAAACCTGCATGATTTTGTGTCCTGAATTCACAATAGAACATGATTTGAATGCCTGCTTTCTCATTTCTGTCAATGTACTATGTAGCTATAGTTGTCCATGTGCATAAGAGAAGTTAGTTACGTATGACAATTGCTTTACCATATTGGGAAAATCAGGTTGAAAAGGACTGCATTATATGGAACTATTCATTTCCTTTTAGAATGACATAATCACATTTGTATTTAGAACTATACTCTTAAAACCTGATTAAAAATAAAAGAAGAAAAGAGAACTATTTGGAAATTGTGATCATGATCAGACTAAGAAATACTAAGAAGATTATGGTAAATTCTTCCAGTCTATGAACATGGAACATCTAAGTTAGGACTGTCCAATGACATATAAAATGGAATCAAATGGAAACTAGAGAGTGTCTATTGAATCTTGAAGGTTGAAGGACTCTGCTAAACATGGGTCCAGTTTAGGATCACAGAGTGGATGGCTATCATAGTGTAGACGATCCCTAAGCAGACTGGGTTATAACAGGTTCCCATGAAGAAATGAAGAGACAGTAAGAGTGTGTGTTTAGAGGATCTAGAGAATAACACAGGAATAAAGGAGATATTTTATGTTTTTTTCCTAAGAAAATTGGGTATTTTGAATATATATTTAGAAGATATGGAGAATGAGTGTTGTATATAAAAAAATAGTGAACAAGAAAAGAATAAAGGAAAAGCAAGGTAGGCAGATAGACTTGGCAGACTGAGTCCAGAATGAAGTATGGACTTAGGATGGAGGGGAAGACTGGTTTTACTAAGGCTGAGGAGAAAATCTAGTGGACTATCCTGTCATTAAATGGAAGGGAAGTTGAAAGGGTACAGAGACGATTCAGGGGAGCTTGTATTACCCTTAACTTGAAAGAACATGCTTCTTCTTGTTCCTACTTCTGTTACCTGATAATCAGAGCTGTGTGACCTACAGAGCTTCAAATTTAAACTCTATGTCTCAGTGTTTTTAAGAGCAGAATTTTTTCCACCCCTCTGCAGTTTAGAACACATTGAGAAGGGCGATAGAAAGAATGTCATTTTTTTATACAAGGAACTGATTGCCAATTGATAGATACCCCCTAATCATCTTGCTAGATTGTATCTGTATTGGAGAATTGCCACTCAAAGTATGCATCCCTTCAGTTATCTACTTTCACCAGTGTACTTCAACTCCAACAAGTATAGTTCTTTTCCTTTCCTTTTTTTTCCCTTGATGTTTTCTAACCTTTTTTCTAATCTGTCAAGTAAGACTTTGTTGTACTGTAAACTATCAGTGAGTCTACTGTGGATATTTGAACATGCAATTTAAATAAATGGGAGAAAATCATTAAATAGAAACATAAAAAATAAACATTTATTTCTCTGGGCTACAGGGTCTTAGAAAAACTCTGATACTGTGGTTCTCCAGGGTCTGAAAAAGAAGAAAAACCTACTAGAAGCAGTTACTGCTCTAGGCAAACATGAAAATGCAAGCCACAATGCCTGAGACCTTAGGGGAAAAGGGAGAAAAATGAAAGAACATTCAATAGAATTTTGTGGGATCATATAGACGCTATACAGGGTAATTATTAGGTTGAACTAGATGAAATTACAGATGGTGTTAACTCATTGTTGACTGACAAATTGTAACTTCATATAGCTGAACAAAATATGTTCCTGATTATAAATACACTTACAAACTTTAGGTCATACTTTCTCTGGAAACTAGAGCTTGCTATCCTTCATTATGTTTGAGTACCTTTTCCTTAAAGCTTATTTATTACAACAGTAAGCACTCTACGTGCATATGAGGTTACTTCTGACTGCTGCTCAGGCAGCATGGTTATTTTCCTACCACAAAAACTAGATAAAATATTAGTCATAAGCTTGGACCATTTCCTTGGGGTCTTACTCCAACCCAACTTTAGGCACTGACACTTCCAACTCTTATTCTAGGTTAAGCAGTTTTAAATGTGGGTGGGGGGCCATATTTACCCAGGGCACATTTGACAATGTCTGGAGATGTTTTCAATCATCTTGACCTAGGAAGAGAAAATTCTACTAGTATCTGTGGTAGAGGCCAGGAATGCTGGTAAATATCCTGCAATGTACAGGTTGCCCTTGACTTCCAAAATGAAGCATTTTTCTTGCCCAAATGTCAGTTGTGCCTAGGCTGAGAACCTGTTTTAGACTGAGCACTAGAGAACATACAAGTATGAAAAACAAACTGTATCATATGATTTGGTGATGAGCATGGAATATATATGAAGAGATGGGAAAAATTAAGTTTGGCAAAAAAGAAGCAAATTTGGTTGCCAAAATACCTTCTGTTTATAAAGCTATTTTTTTGGTGAGTATGCTCACAGTACTTAGATGTGGATAATTTTAAAGAAGAATTGGATTATCAAAGACTTTTTAGTAGAATATAAATGTACCACCTTTTTCCTATTATTTGAATGAAGGGAAATAAAAATGAAAATATCAGAAGTTATGAAATAGAATAGGTGGGAATTTTCCATACAGAAATTTTGAAATTTTAAAACCTTACTTGGTCCTTTTGAATTACACAGTTGATGTGTCTATGTAGTTACTAATGTAGGTACAGTTTCAGGCACATATTGTAGAACACAGCAAATTGGAGGAGGAGGAGTGAAATGTGATAAAATTTTTAGTCCTCAAGTTTTACACTTTATTAAGAGAGATTTACCTTTTTCTTTGACATAAATTAGCTGTGTGACCCAGAAGATTTTGTAAATATATATCGTTAAGTTGCTATTAACTCTGAGAGCCACAGAGAGACATGAAGAGATGTACTTAAGAAGATTGGTTAATATTTGAGTAAACAAAGTATTATCTGTGCTGTGAGGTAGGTAACTATCTTTTGCTTAACTTTCTGAAACAATAAAAGTGGATTTGGGTATATATATATAGCTTTAGGTTGCTAATTATGAACATTGAAGCTTTTTAAATATTATAAATCACTTCCCTCTAGAACATTGTTCTTTTTATTTTTTTGCTTTGCACTTTTAATTGCCTGTGTCTTTTTAAGTGGAGAAGACACCTTCCAAATGCTACAATAGCAGAAAAGATTCTATCAAGAATTTACACAGTAAATTTCTATAATTTAATGAAAGATTATCAATGTTTTTATTAGAACTGTACATGAAGGAGAAGCTACTTGATTAGAAGGTGTTCTATTTACCTGCAAAAGCAAATTAAAGGATCTAAACTTATAGGCAAACCTGGCATGCTGAGAAGAGGAAAGAGAATTGATGGAAAGCCATTTATAAATTCCATGTATACTTTGAGACACTTGTCCAGTGACCTTACATAAATATTTCAGAGCAAGATGCTGCCCTTAAGATAAAAGTACAACCTCAAAAACTGAAGTTCTAAATTATAACAATGTATCTGAACACTTTGGACTTCTGGATTTCAAAATACAATATATGCAGTCATCTATGCGATCTGAACAGACGAATTCTTGAAAGAAATTCTTTAATATCATTTGACCTCTACTTTGGTTTTAAGACACTGACAGACTTGTCTGCTGTCCTGCCCAAAAAATAATAACCAAGGAGGAAACAGTACTGTATTATTCCTAGAAAGTAGTCAGCTGGGCAAAGAGATCATTGCCAAAAGTGTCCTCCCAAGAATGTTTTACACCAAGTAGAAGAGGATGTGACACTGAAGAGGGCAGCAGAGCCCTCCAGTCAGTGTCACATCCAGGAGGCAGGAAGGCATCTCAGGCAGTTGGCTGTATGAAAGTACATTTGAAATACCTAGCTCTACAAGTGTTTATTTCAGTGAGGCATTGAGTTTAGAGTGATCATCTCTGACTGACTGAGAGGCAGTTCCTTGATTTTCACTACCCCATTAGCTTGACTCTCTGTCTCAAGTGGTTTTTCTAAGACTGGAAGCTTCATATACGTGGTCAAAATGGATTCATTCATTAATGGTTTCTAGCTTAGTTCTTGGCATCCCATTGACAGAGAAGGGAAACTAATGAGGAACTGGATCTGTTTAGGTCAGTCTCTGGAACTTGTCCGGATTGATAGACTCTGGGAAAGGACATTTGAAGAATCTGGCCCAAGTTGTTCAGAATGTCCAGCAAGGTCTGAAGAGTCATTGTAATCAGAACCTTTGATGAGATTTCTGAAAGGATGACAACTGGACCTACCCTTGTTGCAAAGATGCACATAGTGTTATGTACTAAAAACTAACGTTGTATTCCTTGATATTTGAGAAATAGATTCAGGTCTTATTTTAGATGTGTCCTCCTAGGAAGTAAGCTGAGGGTCCAAAGAATAGAAACAGTAAGGCTTTGGGTAAGCCAATAGGGATAGCAAAATGCTGGGGAGATGGTGCCAGAGATTCTTGGGTAGAAGAGGAGCAGGTGGTAGGGAAGGTCCAGTCTTGTATGAGCCTTGGAATGAAAAATGGCAAAGAATTTCAGAGACACCTTAGAGAGATAAAGCTATAGAGACAGTAAAAGAGAGAATTCCCAGAAGCTTGCAGTAGCGGTTGCCATTCCTAAATACTATTTATTTTAGGAAACATAAGTTTCACATATGTGGTTAAGAAGCTTGATTAGAACAGAAAACTGATGCCTTGTTTCTGCCATGTGAGTCCTGTCTATAAAGCATGGCTTTTCTTATGGCTTGAAGCACTCTAAAAGGAAGTACTGAATAAAGAGAGTTAACTGAGGATGAAATAGGTCTCACTTTCTGAGGGTGAAGTAGCAAATGATAGACCATAGTAAGAGCCTATAGTTTAACATTTAAGAAGAAGTGCAGGACTGCTCAGTGCTAGGTATGGCAAATACTTTTCTGTAGAGCCTGGAGGGATAATTTAAAAGCAAACTCTGTAAGCTTATATTTAACCCTGGGTTCTATGAAAAAAAGAAACAAAACCTTAAGGCTGTCATGTAAATAGAACATGTGTTAATT
>RJWT010016627.1:0-19736 GCA_004365215.1 Cuniculus paca | reverse complement strand
TTTCTGGTGGCTAGGCACCACATCTCTCCTGTGTGCTGCTGACATGTAAATCCTGTGTCTGGAATGGCCTCTAGCATGCACCTAGAATGTGCTCTGTAGTTACTGAGTTCACATGTTACAGTTATTATGGGGGATGCCCAGAAAATATTGGCACTGGCCGGGACCCTGTGCCTAAGAGTTCCTCTTATATAATCCCAATTAGCTATTTGTTCTCTTGAGATTTTCTCCTACCTAGATGTAATCCTACAGGCCAGTACTAACCCATGACCAGTGGTATAACAAGAAGGGACAACTTGGTATTAGAAAAGATTGATGGATTTCTGGGTTCTCATTGACTCCATAAACTTCCTTTTCCTTTAGTGGCTTTTGGGGTTCCACTAATTCTCTTTCCTCCCTGCTCAGTGGCACTAGGGAAGAGCCCATTAGGAAGGAGGATTGGTATCTTCCTGCCTGTCTCATCACCTTGCTGTCTGATGCTCTCCCCCTTCGTCTGAGGTGTATAGTGCCAGAGCCGCTACCTAGAGAAGTTACCAGTGGGCTCTGGGCTCCTGAGAAGGCCAGAACCTTCCATTGCTTCTCAGAAAGGCAGATACTATGCTTCCCTCAATTCGATCTGCCTCTTGTTAACGCAGGGGTGCTCACCCTACTTTTCCTTCAGGGCGTTCCTTGCCAGCTCTGCTCATGCCCTCATGGCCTCAGAGCTAATCCTCAAAGTACAAGAACCCCACTTCTCACCTTCATGTGAAGCTTAAGGGGAGATTTAAAGCCTTTGAAAGTTTTTACAGCCTCATATCTTTCAGTAGCAAAAAAGGGCCATTTCCAGGTAAAAATGGGAAGAGCTCTTGACTGTTACTGCTTATACTAGAGATGTCCTTCCTGAATTGTGGTTATTCTGACCCCAGCTGGTAACTTGCAATTTAGTTCTGGCACTGTCCCCTCAAAGGCAGCCTCAGACTCTAAGGGCATAGTCCCCAAGACTGCCCTCTCTTCACACGCTAGTTGAAAGTAGGGTCCCCAGGACATCTGAATTCTGACCAAGTGGTCACAAACCTAGGGGGTTCAGAGGACCTCTCAGATACAGTAATTTAGAATGACTCACAGAACTCAGGAAAGCCCTTTGTGTATGATTACAGCATTGTTAAAGACTGTAATCAGAACCAGCTAATAGACGCACAGACGGGATCTGGGAGGGTCCTGAATGCAAAGCCCCATGCCTCTCTCCATGGAGTTAGAGCCCGTCACTCCCCAGGCATATCAGTGCGCTCACCCACCAGGAAGCTCCCCCAAGCTTTGGTATCCAGAAGTTTTCCTGGGATTTTGTTATGTAAGCATGATTGATTGAGCATTGACCGTGTGATGGAAGTCAATCTCCAGCCCCTCTAGCTTCCCTAGAGGTTGGACTGGCTCCAGTTCCCAACCCTGTAATCACACAGTTGGCTTATCCTGAGGAGAGCTTCCGGCTTACCATGAGTCACCTCGTTAGCATCAGCAGCTCAGGTGTGATGGAAGGAGCTTGGGAAGCTTGGCATTAGAAGAGATTGATGACCTTCTGGGTTCTCAGTGATTCCATTAACTTCCTTTAGTGGCCTTTGGGACTCTACTAATTCTCTTTCCTCCCTACTCAGTGGCCCTAGGGAGACATTCCCCCTTACTCAGCGAATTCTAAGCCATGCATTTAGAATCCCCCATCCAGGAATCAGGAACAAAAACAGATCAGAGTATTCATTACACTAGGGGTGGCGGTTGTATTTTTTCTCCACCATTTTGGTGATCTGGAAACATCAAACACTCTGTTACCTGCTGTCTCCTTCTACTTTAATGCATTTCCTGTGTGCCTAGAACTTTTATTATCTTATTTAATTCTTACTACAGTTTTCTGACATCTTTGATACTATTATGCTCATTCGAAAATTAGGAACTGAGATCCAGAGGGGTGGTGACCACCTCACGGTGATACAGCTGAAAGTACCCCAGGAGGACTCGAACTCAGCTCACCAATTCTGAATCAAAGTTGGAGTCTTTTGATTTTAGCTCGAATACTGTACCAGGTGCCTCTCTTGGCAGAATATGGCTGTTTTCCCCTTGGCAAGCATTGGGTGCTGGAAGATGATAACACTTGTGTGTTCCAGTGGGGCCCCTTGGGTATGATTCTTCACCAGTTTTTTTGTAGTGTGCCATTGGATTGCCTTGCTCCACCCAGGTAGTGACCAACCACCCACCAGACCAGTCTGTGGATGTCCTGCTGGGACACAGAAGGGGGCAGAATAGAAAACTCTTGAACTCTTACTTTCTCTGTCAGGCTTAACTGTCTCCTGTAGCTCAGAGCAGAAAGGGCTCTGAGACAACTCAGCCCAGCAGGTCCCTTCTGAGCCTCCCAGGACCATGGCAAAATCATGGCTGGACAATATAAAATACTCTGTGCCAGGCCCAGTGTAATAAATGTCCCTTTATCACCCTTTTCCTCCCAGATGGTTAGAAATGTAACAGTTGGCATTTCTGCCACTGCCAAGCCCCAGGGTATCTGCACAAGGTTAGGTCAGAAGCCAAGCTCTGCAATTTGGGCAATTAGCAGCATTTGTAGGATTCCCAAGAAAGTTCCTAGTTTCTCTCAGCCATACCTGCAGTTCTCAGTTGGGAGCATTACCGCCTCCTACAGGGCATTCACAGATGTGTAGGTGAGCCTACATTTGTCACAGTGACAAGGGATCCTCAGTACTAACCTGGCGGGATCCAGAGTTGCTATAGCTCCTGTCCTGAGTTGGATCGTCAGGCACGCGTACTGCCTCTGCTTCCTTTGAAAGCCTCTTTCTCACTGAAGCCCAGGCTAAATGGATGGTAACTGAAAAACAGACTTCCATGAGTGCTGGGACCTGTGGCCAGGTGATACGCCCCAGTGCACACAGCCATGTGTGACAACTGTGCCTTGTGCACCACTCGCTCTGATTCTTCCTGCACAGCTCTTGTATTAGTCAGGGCCCCTGGGTTGAGGAAGCCCAGGATATGGGTAGTGGAAATTTGAGGGGCAGAGGGAAGCACCTCCCTTATGGCTCTCTGGGGCCTGCCTCCCACTTCTAGGCATCCACAGTTTTTTGTTACGTGTTTTTTCCAAATGCAGTGTGTTTAGATAGACCCCTGCTATTAGGCTATTTTGATGACTCAGCACCTCTTTTCTTGTTTTGTAGTTGGAAAGACGTCTCTGATCACAAGGTTCATGTACGACAGCTTCGACAACACATACCAGGTAAGAACTTGGGTGCCCATCCTATGCCCTATCCACCCCAAGGGGCTGTTCATGTGGAGGCCACCAGGAGACCACTGCCAGCCTCTCCTGGGACTTAGCGGGGATCACAGTGGGATGGCCCCAGGTTCCTGAGGGTCTTTTTGATTTGGTGGGGTCCTCTGCCTAAATACTGGCCCCACCCCTGTAAGGATCTGAAAATCCAGACCTAGAAAAGGGAACATTTTCCAGAGATAAATTCTAAAAATAGGCTGCATTTCTGTCTGGATTCTCTTGCTTCTCAGAAAGGTCTAACTCATTGTAATATTTGGTTACTTGAGAGGGGAGTCTTGTCGGTTGAAAGAGGAAAAAGATGAAACATAAAAGAGGTGAACTGTGGAGCACGAGCTTGTTTCCGGGAATGTTTCTACAGGGCTTTACGTAAACACCCCAACACACAAAGCATTGGTGCAGCACTCCTTCCTGAGAGAGACTTGTGTCATGAGCTTGCCTGCGCTCCGTGGGGAAGAGGCTGAACAGAGTGACTTCTGTGACTCCTGGCTTTGGACTGTTGGTCTGGAGTCCTCCACAGGTGGCTCTATGTGACCCAAAAGCCCAGCTCTCAGGAGTTGTTGCCTGGCACCACTGGTGGTGACAGGGTGGGGGAGGGTGGGGGGGGAGTGAAATGAATTTCCCTTGCAGTTACAGCTTTTTATAAAAGGCACCAAACTTAAATCATTTAAACTATTCTTTAAATATACTGTTCTCTCCTTTAACATAGAGATAAACAATAATGCATTTCTCTAAGCTAGTGGGCTACTAGTTCTAGGAGATGTTAACTGGAAAGAAAGGGAGGGTGGTAGCCCAGAGCTTGCGTGGAGCTGGAGGGCTCTGGCAGGACAGGAGTGATAATGCCTTGGTGAAGGACTTCTCAAGGTCTTGTCTTCATCAACGTGGGGCTCCAATTTGCCTAACCGTATGCAGCGGGTGTTTCATCGTGGAATTCCTTTGTCGTGGAGTTCTCAAGGACAAGTACTGACAGACTTACTGGGAGCTGTGGTTCTAAGAGTTCCCTCCTCATTGCTACACCTGGAGAGGGGATGGAGGAGCTTACTGTGGTTCCATTCTACATCTGCCTTTTATTCTGTGTCTTCTCAGAACCAGTCATCCTCATTGAATACCCTCAGAGAGCCCCCTCTAGTTTATCTCCCTCCTGATGTGTCCTGCTACGGTCTGAAGCACTAGCTGACCCTAGACTTGGTAGGAATGACTGTGGGGAAGCGTGGGTGGCTCTGGGTGGTACACACAGCCCTAGGCCGGGGCTCCAGGGTGCTGCTCTTGGCTGTGTATGCTGTTGTGACCTCCAGGCCAGGCCTCTGGGCCCCACAGGCTCGCCAGAAACCTCTCCTTCTGATAAGGGGAGTTCTAGACTACTGTGCATTAGACACAACAGCTCTAACATGTTCTAAAGTCTTAGTACTGTGTATGTATGAAGAGATCTTGTATATTATTTTGATTATTTAATTTTTTTGAATATTAAGTTACTTATCATGCTGCCTGTTGGCATCCCGTTGAAAACAGTGAGATCCTTGGCTGGTTGGTGTTCTTGGCAGTAAAGGGTGCAACTCCTTTGAAATCTTGCCCATTTCCATCTCCAGGGTAAACCCTCATTGTCCACTGCTCATCATGTCCCCATAGCGCTGCTGGCCCCCTGCCTGCTGCTCCCTGTGCCACAGCACTGGCATACCCCGTGCCTTACCTCATAGCCTTGCTCCTGTTGGCTTGTCCTTTCCCCTGTGTGTTTGTTTGCTGTGAAAATTCATCTGACTCACCAGGCCCAGGGCAAATGTTTGCTCTGCCCTCCCTCCTTGACCTGCTGTGCCCAAAGCCCTTTGTCCTCAGGGCTAATTCCCCTAGGCTTGGCCAAGGCTAGCACCCTCAGTGGCCGTGGGTGGTGTTAGATAGAGATGCCAACTGGTACAGAAGTGGTTTGAAGGGGCTCTGTCTACTTTGAGTTCTACACTGCATCAGACTGAGAGACCCCAAGGCCCAGTGTCATGGCAGGACATGAGAAATTCCAAGGAGAATTCTCTCCCACCACAGAATTATCTGACATATTGCATATGTGTGTGTGTGTGTGTGTGTGCACGCGCGCGCGTGCGTGTGGCAGCAGGTGGAAGTCCTTTCCTAACACCCTTTAAAATGACAGTCAGGCTGAGAAGCTAAATTCCACTTCTGTGCACACACAGATTCTATTTAATGAATTCTCTGGAGATGGAGAAGGGAACATCATATTTTGTTGTCTCTCTTACCATGCTGCAGAGGTGAATGGGAAGTAGATAAGATCCCCAAGGGCTTTAGGGGATGAACTTTCACTTCCTCCCAGGTTGTCCTTCTGTACAGTGACCACACTGCCATCCCACTCTAAATATTCTATCAATCAACCGGTACAATCCGGCATAGCTGGCCCTGCCTGCCTTCCACCACGTTCCCAGACAGTTCCCAGGATGGAGTCTTCCCTCCCTCCTTCCTTTCCATGAGCCTCTAGTCCTAACCACCCCCCTGCCACCTCATTCTTTCTAACAACAGACGTTGACCTGGGGCTTACCCTGTTTGCAGAGAAGGAAAGAGAAGGCTGCCCTCGCAGCTGTAAGGGCTGATTCTCATCCCGAGTGGCAGTCAGCAAAGCTCTCTTTGACTGGACACACACACAGCCCCCAGGGACTCTTGTGAGATTCTGTCCACCTGGCAGGGCCCAATGAGACTCCATCTTGCTGGCCTGGGTACCTCGGGGGAGCAGGTGTTCTTCCTTTTGCCTGACACTTACCGCCCCACCCCCAAACACACGTGCAATATGTCCTTTGTTCTTTTGACACATGCATTGTGGCCTGTCGCCACCCTGCCTATCACCCCATCTAAATTCACTTACTTGCATAAGTGAAAAGTGAAGAGTCGCAGTTGACTGAGATCCCTGTCTGCCCTGATTCTCTTAGGTAAAGCCCCAGCTAGGGAATGACTTTCAAATTTTATTGTACAAGAAGCCTCCCAGCCTGCATTGTGATGAGGCCTGGCCCTCTCTGTGGGCCAGAGCCAGCTGCCTTCCCCTCTCCTGCCAGCTGCATGCGTCCTGCAATGGAGGTGAATAGGAGGTGTCAGACCTCTGCAGGTGGCTGCTGTTGTATTCAGAGGGGAACAGTCCTCTTCTGGGGCCTTTCACAGGCTATTTTCTTACTGCATGTTACCATTACCCGTTTCAGGAATGATTGGGAGAGTCACAGGCCAGCACAGGCATCACTATTTTTAAAAACTCAGAGGTGATCAAGATGAACATCAAGGCCAGGAGCCACTGGCCTATCGCTGAATCTCATACCAGGGCAAGTTAGGAAATTGTTGACCTACTCGGCTGCCCGTGGCAGAAGGCCCTGGCCTGCAGAGCTTGCCAGCTGCTCTCAGGAGGACATGCTTTCAGAATGGGCTGCTTGTCTAGAGGACCTAGAGGTTTTCCTTGGCCTGGTCCCTCCCCTGTCCCACAGTGTCTTTGGGGAGGGTGCAAATTGGCCGTCTCCACAGGGCCTCTCCTGCAGGCCAACAGGCTCCTAAGAGACTCTGGCCTTACCCTGCGTGCCTTTTGTGTTTGCTCTGCCCTGCAGCTTTCTGCTCTCACCTTCTAGGGCTGTCATAACAAATGACTGCAAACTGGGTGACTTAAAACAATAGAAATTTATGCTGTCACATTTCTGGAGGCCAGAGTTTAAAATCAAGGCAGGAGGCCCTTGCTCTTTCTGAAAGTACTAGGAGAGGACTCTTTTTTGCCTTCCCCAGCTTCTGGAGGCCCCAGGTGCTCCTTGGAGTGGAGCTGTGACAATCCCACCTCCGCCTTCGTCTTCTCATGGTCTGAGTAGAGTAGGCACACACACACACACACACACACACACACACACACACACACACACCCTACCTGACACCCTGGGATTTTTCTTACTGGCTCTGGATGCAGTGCCTCTGTGCCCTGCGAAGAGTTGTCCCTCTCATGTCCCCCAGTGTTTGATTTGGCTTCTCTGTTCCCTGCCTCTTCCTGTCAGGTGCTCCTTACTGTGGCTACAGAGCCCTCTCCCCACCCTGGGCGCACACTAGCTTCCCATCTAACAA
Source organism: Cuniculus paca (assembly GCA_004365215.1). Lineage (NCBI taxonomy): Eukaryota > Metazoa > Chordata > Mammalia > Rodentia > Cuniculidae > Cuniculus > Cuniculus paca. The sequence goes on along the minus strand of RJWT010016627.1, from coordinate 12,370 downwards.
ACTGCACCTTCTCTTCAAGGCGGAGACACACACTGCATCCATACACACACGCACACACACACACATGCACACACAAACAATGCTGGATCCTAACACCTCGGCTTTTCTTGAATGCTTCTTTGGCATGGACTCATTCTTTCCTCCAGTGCAGCTGCTGAACATCCTCCCTCCATTTCTGTCCACCCACTCCCACTCTCCTCTCCCAGCAGTCTTTCTGCGTTCTAGAGCAGCCATTGATTCCTACCTTGTCTGGAACTTCACATACTCAGAGGACCCTACCTCTAGCGCACAATTATCCTACCACACTTAACAGGCTTCAGGAAATAATGCAGAAGTGGGGAGTGAGCAAGCAGGTATTTGGATGATAGCTGTGATGTGAACACTGTGACCACACCAGGTCACCACCCTGGACAGCTTCAAGGCCCCACCTCCTGACATTCGTCATCAGACCTGCCCGGGATCTGGCTCCTTATAGATCTGTTGGCCCCCTAAGAACAGGATGTGTTACTCCAAGTGGGCCTGCCCTGGAAGAAAATCCGTGCTATCAATATAGTATAAAAGCGCATTATAGAAAATCCAAAACAAAAACAATGGAAATGCTGAAGCAAATTAATTTGATAATGCTACAGTGGAACTGACAATAGCTTGCCAGCTGTGTCCTAGGGGAGACTGTGGGTGTCCCTGCCATCCCTGTCTCTGCATTTGGGCAATGTTTTGCAACTTGCTGGGTGAGCTTGACCCCCTAGACTGCTGAAGGACACCAAACTCCAGCCTCAGTTAACACTAGCAACATGATAAGCTCTTTGTAGTAATATAGCAGAGTTCCGCCTTTGCCAGGGTCAAAATGTGAAGGTGAAAATCTTATATGAAATTTAGATGCCAATCAGTATGGCAAGATGACCCTTGTATTAGCCATCACTGTAATATAATATTGCTGTCACTTGCCTTGTATCAGCATCACTGTAATATAATAGCTGATGTAAACCAACTTTAATGAGGAAAACTTTGTTTTGGCTCATGATTTCAGAGGTTTCAGCCCATGGTCAGCCAGCTCCATTGCTTTTGTCCTATGGCAAGGCAGAGACATGGTAGAAGGGCATAGCAGAGCAAAGCTGCTCCTCTTATGGTGGCCAGGAAGCAAGAGAGGGGAAGGATCAGAGTCTGAAAACAAAATGTACCCATCAAAGGCACAACCCCAATGGCATACTTACCCAACTAGCCCTCCTCCTCCTGGTTTCCCCTACCTACCTCTGCCACCATCAGCTGGGACCAAGCTTTCAACACATGAGCTTTTAGAGGACAGTTAAGGTCCAAAGCATAATAAGCCTATTCTCAGAGACACTTTGGGGGCACCGCCAGCCATCCAGGTACTCCCTCTGGGCAGTTACCTGGACTGCTCTGCAGGCAGGCAGACTTGCCCATGCTCTGGCATCTTTTCTTTCCCTCCCTCTTTTCTTCTGGCCTTCTTTCGCTCTCTTTTGTCAGTACAGAGAGATGGGAAAAGATTAACAATGGCTCACACAAAGATGAGTTTTGGCAAGAAGTCATGGCAGGACTTCCGGTTGACGTGCTGCGCAGCATTGCACTCTTACTCTGCTCCACCGCCTTGGCATGTGGCCTCTCATATTCCTGCAGGCTGGCTGCTGCCGTGGCTTCAGACGAGGCAGAAAAAGAAAGTAGCAGTTTCCCTGGACCTCTCCTCTGGCAGACTGCTGCATTTGTCTTATTGTCCTGGTCACATGAGCACCCTTATCCTCTGGAAAGGGTGGGAAAGCACAATTTAGCTTTTGCAGTCTCTAGAGTCCAGAAGGGCATAGGTGGTTGCCCTTGGTTACTGGCTGAACCTACCAGTAGCTCCTGATACATTTAATGAGTTAAATGTTAGCATAATACAATCCTCTACCCCAGATGTTAATGATCCTTCCTAAGTCACACACAGCTAAGTTCCTCAGAGTCCACCATCTAGAGCAATGATGGTGAACCTTTTAGAGCTATCAGTGATAACAAACAGCCTGCCATGGCACACGTGCCACAAGTTCGCCACCACTAATCTAGAGCATTTTGCCCCAAGAGCTGATGGGAGGGACTGTACACATGGATCCGTTTGTCCCCCGTCAGGAGGCCTCTTAAGGATCTGGAGGCCATATGCTGCTGGGCATGTGTGTGGTTTTTGAAGAAACTGACTGATTTTGATATGAGTAACCCTTTGTTTAAAGGTTGAATGTACGTATTGTTTGGTTGATGTTTCAGACCATGGTCAGGAAAATAAAGAGCAAATTGCAGAAATTGGGTGGCCACTCTCCATCAGGAGAAAAGTGACCACCAGGAACATACAGACTTTGAAAACCAGGTACCCATGCTGTGGCCCCAGGACCCAGCATCCCCTCCCCCAGGGCACATTATTGGGCTTTTTGCAGTGACAGACCTTACCCCACATGCTTTCCAGAGGCAGCCAGCTTCTCCCCATAAAGCACCCACTTACACTCGCTAGTCTGAATCCCTGTTTTGCCAGATTCATTTGCATGCTAATTTACATGACTTTGCCCTGATACTTTCATCTAATGCTTGGTGGTGCAGAGCCCGAACAGCAGCCTCATTGTGAAGGACTTATCATGCCCAGCTGCTTTCTGCCACTTACGGATGCTTCCCAAGCACTGGACCCAGGCCTGGCCAAGGCTAAAAGAAGACGCACATAACATGCCTTTTCATTATTTCTCTTCCTGAGAAGAGAATCTTGAGTTGATTTATGCAAATTACCATTGCAAATTTCAACTGCAGACTTTATTATTGTATCTTCTGAGAATGTGGATGCAAAATTATATATCATAATAAGTGCACATAGCCAAGAAAATTTCAACAAGTGCCTTAGGGAACCTCTTCTTGCTTGGGTATCAGCAAGGCCAATGCAAGTTCTGTGCAGTGGGAGACGTGTAGTGCGTGGTCATTCTGTGCAGTATGTTTGAGCCTCTGTTGATACAGCTGAATACCTCATTTGGAAGAAGGTTGAATGAAGATGTGGCCATGAAATCTATGCTTGTTAAGATTTCTCACATTTTTTATAAAATAAAGAGGCTGCTGTTTGCCAAGGCAGTGCTGTTGACAAGCTCCCAGCTATGAAAGGGATACATAAGCCTCGCCAGGTTTGGGGCAGGCCAGTTGCAGCAGAGTGCGGCACTGCCAGAGATGGGGGCAGGTCATGGGGGTCCCCAGAGTAAGCCTGCTGTTCTTGTGGTTCACAGCCTGTTATTTTATCGCCATTGACTAGTTACCAACAAAAAATAATTCGCATCATCCGTACTTCACAAGATGAAATGAAATACAAAGAATGGCTGCTTTGATCAAGACCCCACAGCAAGCTAGAAGAGAGGTGTAGTCTCTTTTAGGACCCTCGACTCTGGGGGTCCACCTTCCCTAAAACTCTGGGAACACTAGTTTATTGGGATCTTGATAGGGATTACTGGTACCAAGGTTCCTAGGGCAAAGAAGATTAGGAAACATTGAGTTCATGCTTCTCCAGCTGTAGGTCTTGTCAGAGGCTTCTGTATGGCAGTGTTTTGCAAGCAGGTCCCTGCTATAGAAGCTTCTCAGTAGGGGCTGGAATATGAGAACTTTCCCAGAAATTTCGGCTAGCAGCTTAGTTTTATCTTGAATATCATCCCCTAGTGCTGTATTTCAAATCACCAGACTGAGAAATATTGTTGGACAGTCTCCATGAGCTGAGTGCTTCAGCTTTGCTTGGAAATCCCTGGGACAGCTGGTCACTAAAACAACTTATTTTTGATTATGCAGCATATGACAGGATACCTTCATTTAGTCTAACTCATTTGGTCCAACAGTCTTTAAAGGAAGTTGTTTTGAAGATGAGGAAATGGGGCCAGGGAGTCTAAGCAAGCCATTTTTCTAGGTCACTTCCAATCCAGTGTTCTTCAGAGCCCACCAGAGCACTGAGGCCCAGCTAAAGCACTGACAGAGGTCACTGAAAGCAGACGGGATCTGTAGGGCACAGGACCAGTTCTGTGGGGGCGGGGCACCCTCCTCACTGCATGGCAGCTCCTCTGGGGTTAGCTATGCTCTTCCTGGGAGAAACTGACCAACTACCTGGGTTTGCTGGCAGATGTGTGATCCTTCCGTAAGGGTCTGTGAAGGGTCCCGATTGCCTCCGCATCTCGGTATTGCTAGGGCTATGTGTATAACATAGGTCCAGGCTTTACCTTCAAAATACAAGTGACCCTCCCCTAGTCTGATACTCACACAGATTCTCAATGCAAATAAAATATGAACTGTTGTGTGTCCCACTCATCCATGTACAGTATCTGCTCATGCAAACCCATACCCACATTTCTACCAGTATACACTCACACAAGTGTGTGACCTGTAGTGACCTGTGAGAGGCAGTGGTCCCCATGGCGGGTCATAGGGAATCATCAAGGTCGGTGGACCCTTTTGCAGGAGAGTGTGGCCTGGCTGGGTAGCTAGTTGTGTTTTCTGCCTAGTGTCTTGTTCCTCCAAAGTAGACTTTGAGAGCTGCTGATGTGACCATACTACAGGTACAGAGGAAGAAAACCTAATGCCACAAACAATGGCGGGCAGGGAGACAGCAATAGAAGAAGTGATGCATGGAGCTTGGCATTTAGTTCTGAATGTCCTGGTAGCCGTAGGGGGAGGAAACTATGTGTAGTTCCCACAGACCAATTACAGTAGGTTCTAAGGTTTGCATGGTGTGGCAGATGTTGCTACCACTTGAACAAGTTTATCCAGAAAGGCAGGGATGGGTTTAGAGTGAATGGGGTTTCTTGAGCCAGCCTACGAGGACGTACGTGAAATAGTTTGGCAGGTTGGGTGTCTAGTGACTGTATGAGCAGCACAGTAGACTACTCCCTGGGCGATTTGTGATAGACCTTCAGAGACCTCTAAAGTGCAAGCCTAGAGTGAACCTAATATGGATCACTCACTGCTGAAACTGCTCTGTGGAGTGCAGAGAAGCAGTCAGGGCCTATGACCTCTGTGGATGTGGTCTGGTTTGGAAGACTCTGAAGAATGATGGTAGACACAGCTCTTAGAGCTCAGCAACCCCAGGACCCTCAGGAGCACTGTCTCCTTTGATGTTAGCCAGTCTTGGATTGCAGCAGTCAGCCCAGCTACCTCCTAAGACCACTCCTGGACCGTGATCATACCATATGAGGAAGAGCATTCCCATCTGTGTGGGCCGAGCATTATGGCTCTCCACTGAGGTGGCACAAGCTACAATGGAGTATGGTCATTTTTCACTGGTTTTTGTGGTGTGGCTGCAGATGCTTCCAGAGAAGCAGCACCTTGAAGCATCCCTTAGACACAGAGATGGCGGACTTTTTAAGCTCTCAGTGTTAGCAGACAGCCAGCTGTGGCACACTTGCCATAGATTTGCCACCACTGCCTCAGAGGCCGCCCTACCTGAGATGCGCCCCAAAGGAGCCAGCACACGAGAATCACCTTTCATTTCCTCACCAAAGCCCATGAGTTAGTGTCACAGAAGATGCAAGGCTGTCCCTTGAACCTTGATGACTTGCTTCAGTCCCTGGGACCGTCACTTCCCTTCTCGGTAGCTCTGGTCCATCATTTGTACAGTAGGGATGGTGCTCCCAGTCACGCAGCCCGACCCCCTTTTCTTGTTAAGAGTGCTTGTCTCTGTCACAGCCTGTCCACCGCTCAACACCCACCTGCCCTTCTAGATATCATTCATGTGTACTCCTTTCTCTCCAGCCTGCTCTTTTCTGCTCGTGTCCCCTTGCCTAGCTGCTAGGTCTTTGCATTCAGTTGCTATTTGTCCCTCTTGCCTTTGTGTCTTTTGCCATCCTGCAGCTAAAATGATCTTTTGCTCTCCCAGGTACTGGGCAGCACCTCAGAACTCTGAATGTATTCAGTTCCGTGGCCCATCTTGTCTTCTCCCCAAGTCCATTTTTGCTTTAGCTTCACACTTTCACCTAAAAGACAGTCCACTGCTTTATCATGTATTTAGCACTTCTGATGCTTTTAATTCTTCCAGAGTATCATGATTTCCATTATTATCTTTTCCTTCCACCTGAACAACTTGTAATGAGCATTTCTTGTAATGAAGTTCTTCAGACCATACATGCTCTTTTTATTTATCTAAAAATGTTTTTATTTTGCTTATACTTTGTAAGAATATTTTTGTTGAATTTAGAATTTTGAATCCCCTTGGTTTGTTTGTTCTCTCAGCATTTTCATGATGTCAGTCCAGCTTTTTCGGTCTCTCTTTTTTTTGTCAGCCATCATCCCTATGATAATTCCTTTGTGTGCCACATGTCTTTTTCCTCTGCCTGCTTTCCAGATTTTATCTTTATCCTTGGTTTTCAGCAGTTTGACTCTGATGTGGGGCTTTATTTTATTTTTTTTAATCCTGCTTGAAGTTTGCTGAGTTTCTTAAATCTGTAAATATGTCTTATGAATTTAGGAGACTTCCCATCATTATTTCTTCTTTTTTGTTGCATTCTCCATCTCCTCTTCTTCTAGGATTTCAGTTAGCTATTTGGTATTGTGCTGGAAGTTATTGAGGTTCTGTTTATGAATTTTTCAATTTCTTCTCTTTATGCTTCTTTTTGAATAATTCATATTGATCTGTTTTCAAGGTCTCTGGCTGTTGCTTTCATTCTCTCCAGTTTACTGCCCAGTCCAGCAGTAATTTAAAAGTTCAAATATTAAAATAAAATTTAAAAAAATAAAAAATAAAAATTCAAATATTGTATTTCTCAATTCTAAATTTGTACTTAGTTTTTCTTTATAGTTTCTCTTTTCTCTGCTGAGATCTTTTTAAGTCAGTGCCTTTATTGTGGTTATGATTTTCTTTGTATAGTTGAGCATAATATTAGCTATTTTAAAATATTTTCTGTTACTTTTAACATCTGAGCCATCTCAGAGCATTCTATGTATTTATTTTTCTTGAAGATGGCTTACATTTTCCGCCCACTTCATATGTTTATAATTTGTCATGTTATCTTGCACATTGTGATAAAGTCTGTGGATTCTGTTTGTGCCTTAGTCACTTTCTTATCCCTGGAACACAGTACCCAACACCTGCAACTTATTTGGGCTCTTGTTTTTAGTCCATGGTTGGGCAGCACCAAGGCAGGAAGGCATGGTGGACTGGTCTGGTGGAGGAAAGCTGCTCACCTACTGGTGGACAGGCAGCAGAGAGGGAAGGGAGTACCCAGGGAGGAGAGAAATGCTTTCAGGTCACACCCCCAGCGACCCACCTCTTCCAACTAGGACCCATCTCCTAGGAGCACATTTAGTGCTCCCGTCACCCAGTCACCTCCCACAATCCCCTCATGAGCACCCGAAGCTTTGGTAGAACATTTGGATATAAACAATAACAGTTTTGTTTCTTTGACAAGTACAGTATTGGTTGTTTTAGCTGGCAACTAAATTATCTGGACCCCAATTCTCAATTTTCTCCCCTGTGGTAAAGAGCAAAGTTCTATTCAAATGCCTTTTGTTTGTTTGTCTTTTATATTGTTTTGTGTGAGGTAAGTTGCTTAGGGTCTGCTTGGGCAGTCAAGAAAACTGGGCAGCATTCGTATGTAGACCTTGGGGTCCTGCCTCTGGGGCTTTCTCATGCCCAAGACGTCTTACACTTTTGGCAGCTGTGGTAGTTTTGTAATTTGTCTGCCAACTCCTCAGCCAGTAAGGCTGGGTTTCCTTCCAACTGTTAGCCACCCCTTACCTGTACAGGAGTTTGCCCTCAAGAGAGAAGTCGTACAAACAGGAACTTCACTTTTTGCTGGTTCCTTCATTTGAGTGTTGCCTGGGGCATTTTCCAGTGCTCTCAGAGAGTTGTTTGTTATATTTTATTCAGAGTTTATAATAGTAATCTGAAAGAGAGGCTCTGCCATTGCAGAAGTCAGAGTTTCCCTATTCCCACCATCTGAGATGTTCAGGCTGTTTGCCCATCCTCACGTTTGACACAGGTAGTTTGTATTTAAAGACTTGTGTATTTGTCCCATCTTTCTTGCAGAAATCAGTCAAAAAGCAATGTCTCCCTCTGCCAGACCCGAGACTCTGTCCGTCTCCCTCTTCCAGTGACAACAGTTCTGTGTTGTAGTTTCTCCACAAGGCTGGAAGTATCTTATGCACAGGGACCAGGGCTTATTCTTGCACACAGAAGGCACTCAGGAGTTAGCAAATGAGTATCCATTACTTACACTGTCTGCCACAAAGGAGCTGTGGGGAAGACCGCCTTCTGCCTGCAGAGCTGACCTTTCTGCAGAGATGGCATGCAGCTGGCAGAAGCGTGGGGCCAGCAGTTCGTGTCTCAGGTCTGGGAGAACAGATGATGCCTAGGGGCTAGAAATGTTCCAATAATCAAGCCTCAACCAAGCCCTTTTTATTAAAAGTTCTTGATTGTACTCTGTTATTAGAGAGCTGACTTATTTTTTTCTACTGAAAGGCAAATGAACTTCGTATTAAGTGGGCTCTGCTGAGCTGTTTTGGCTAATGACCACCATATTCTAACAGCCAGGATCCAGATACAGTATGCTCTCTGGGCAAGGGCAGTGACAGCTTGGTGCACAAGATCCACAGGCTACAAGTTGAGAATCACTGAGTCACAGGCCATCGGCCAAGATTGGCCAGTATGAAATCTTTCCAATTTAGGAGAGGAGGTGTTAAATAAGGGACCCTGGGATTGATCTGATAGTTGAGAATGTGATTTGTGGAGGAGCTGAATCTAAGATTCCAAATAAATATTAACCATGTGGAAGAGCATTCTAGGGGAGGGAACAGCATTAGAAAAGGTATATGAAGTAACTTGGGAGTTCAAGATGGAATATTGTTACTAAAGTATAAAGTCAAGCAGGACAAGGATAAATGAGGTCATAGAACACGGGTAGGCCCTGCATATCTTGGTAAGCTAGCCTGAAGTATTTACACTGTTCCTGAGGGGGCAGCAAGGAGTAGTCAGATTTATATTTTAAAAAAATAACCCTGGCTACTGCAGGAAAGCATAGTCACCAAGGAGAGCCTGAGGGCAGAGAGGCCAGCCAGGAAGCTGCTGAAGTCATTCTGGAAAAGAGGTTCAAGTCTGAACTAGGGCAGTGATGGTAAGGATAGAAGGGGCCAGATGGAAGGAAATGCTTCAGATACAAACTGAGTAAGTAATCTCTTGTTTCTGGCTGTCCCTGCCTTTCTCTGTTCATTTCAGATTTGCCATGTGTCTCCTGAATGTTACTAATGTTACTCTTCATATCTACTTTTTCTTATATTCTTAAACACATTTGTAAGAGTTACTCCAAAGTTCTTCTCTGCCAATCCCACATTTGGATCATCTGGGGGTCTGTTTCTCTTGAGTCCTTTTTCTTGATTTTGACTCAGATTTCCTCTTCCCATGTTTCAGCCTTTATTGTGTAGTGGACACCGTGAATAGTAAGTCATAGAGACTTTCAGATTCTGTCACCTTCCTCTGTAGAGGGTTATTTCATTTTAAGAGGCAATTATTTATAAACAGCTAGTCTTTTTTTAGGGATGAATACCGTATCACACTGAGACTTTGTGAAAATGGATCTGTTTCAGTTTTTCCTTCAGTCCTCAGGTGTAACATTCTGGAGACAAGATCCTTCCTTCCAAAGCCAGCCCTTCTGCGGTCCCAGTGGAGAGGCTCAGACGTCTACCAAGTACACATTTAACTTGGTGGGACTGAGTAGATCCTTCAGGGGAAAAGTTGCTCACATACAGAATCTATGTGGTTCTCTTCCTTCAGAGATAGCAACTTCTCCATTGTCTACCTATTTTGGGTCACTCTTCAATGCTTGCAAATTGTTACAGTACTTTTCATAAGTGAGAATAGTTTGATATAAGCTGCTCAGCCATTATGGAAAACAAAATTGAATAGTGCGTCAAGCAGAGCTGATGGCTATGTTGTGCAGCAGCAGTGTCCGTACTTCAGTTCCAGTCCACCCCACTGTGGGCAGTCTGCAGTGGCTCCATGGCCTTGATGGGCAGGGAAGGTTGCCAGAACAGGTCTGAGAGAGTGGACAGTAAAGGAAGCAGAGGTTGCTCTAATGTAGAAGGTTGGAAGTGGACAAAAGGTAAAAGGAAGCTGGAAAAATCAGAAGCTGGCCTCTTTTAACCTTGGCTTCCTTTTTGCCACCTCCTCGGTGAGCCTATATAATAAGACGTAATAGGGATGTGATATGTGAGTGTGAGTATGTGGTGTTTCTGATTATAGAGGCTGCTGGACTGAGCTTTGCTGGGCCTTGATCCCCTGGCATAATTTCTTGTCATCTGGTGGCTTCTGTGTCCTCCAGGGAGGCAGAAATGAAACAGGGTTGTCATTGTTACAGTTATCATCAGTAGCAGCTCCGTCACCATCCAGGTGCTGACCTTTGAGGAATATTATTCTCCATGGGTCTTTGTTATTAGTAGAGTATAAATAGACTGTGTTAGCAGAAACTCAAAATGACAGTGACTTAAAACAGAGGGTGAAGTCTGTGTCACATATAATCTGGATGTAAGCAGTCTTGCACTTCCAAAGTAGCATCTCAGGATGAAGGAATCAAGCTTTGTCAATCTGTCATCACTCCTGTCATCCTCATCTGGAGGATGCAGCAAAAGGAGGCAGCTGTGGGCATATTCACCCACACGGGACCCATCCCTGAAGATGTGTACCTCCTTTGACCAGAACTTAGCCACCCAGCAGCAAAGGAAGCCGGGAAATAGAATCTGTCACAGCCATGAGCTCTTTTGCACATCTGAAATTGCATATTGAGGACATCCGGCAGTCTCTGCCATGAGCCTGTGAATGTCGTTTTGGCTCACAAGTCAATCCATGGAAGGAGCCTGGTGACCGTTGATGCGTTGAGACATTTCTCCCTGCTCTGCACGTCTCCTTAAGGGTATGAGAAGTCAAGACTCCCAGTCAAGATCCACCAGTGAAAGAAAGTGTGTGACTGCTCAAAAATGAGGCTGTGTCCACAGCACCAAGTTCAAGACTTGTTCCTTGGTGGCTCTGCTAGGCAGGACACTGCACAGCCAGACTACAAAGCGCCCAGGTGCTGCCCAGCTTTCAGCACTGACCCTGCCAGCTCTGTCACACATTGACAGGGTCACACTAAGCATGTCCTTCAACTTCCCAGGTCTTTCATTTCCAAAGTAATTGGGTTGGGTTGGGTTGCGTTGGACTTTGTCTAAGCTGTGTGCCCAGTGCCCGTACTAGTGAATAGAATAACTCCCCATAACCTTGTATTAAGACAGAATTCCAGGGTGACCCAGCCATGTTCAGTGTTTTGCCAAATGAGTTGAGCAAGTGATTTTGTTAGCGTGCAGGCCTGTGCGTGTGCACACACACACACTCACCATGCACACTTGTGCATTCCACCTGGGGCCCTGGACCTTGGCCCAAGGTTTTCTGTTTCCATGGGCTTCCCTTGGTTGTGTTTTTCATAGTTAGGATTCATTCCACAGTTTTCTACTCTTCAAAACTTTATTTAAACTGTATTTTTGTTTAAAAGACCTTTCCTTCTAATTTTAGAACTGTATCATGGTAGAAAATAAAAAAATGTACAATGAAGGGAAACAAAATTGCCCATAATGTCACTATTCAGACACTGGTACAAAGTGTATCCCAATACTTTAATATGAGAGAATATATGAAAAGTACTCATACCTACTGTAGCTAATTAAGTTGGGATCATACCACACGTGATGTCTTACAGTATTTTTTCACTCAATGACCGTTTCCCCAAATCCTTAAATTTTTTTCTAGAACATGGCTTAGAACAGCTTCCAGGGACTCCCATTGTGTGGGAGACCACACAGTACCTAATCAGTTCTCTGGACACTGAGGTCAAAGCTGAGTCCTTGTTGTTAATTGCCCATCAGTGATGTCTCTATCTCACACTGACAGTGTCCTGGCTCCTACTCATGGCACTATGTGAGCATGAGCTCTATCAAGGTTGGGTGGCCTGGCCAAGGCCACACAGCAAGTGAGTGATGGGTCCCGGCTGCCTGGTTGCAAGGCTGACTGCCTCTTCCAGGTGCCAGGACAAAAGAGGCACAGGTGTGGCACAGGGATGCTGGTGACCATTAAGTCCCAACATGGCTTAAGGAGAAGAGAGCCAGTGCAGTGTCTGGCAAGGTGTTGTTCTGCATGGTCTGCTGTGCTGTCACCAGAGCTGGCCGTCTACTCTGTGTTCCCCTACAGTGACAAGATCCTTCTCAGGACAGGGGTGAGACCACACCTGTGTTCTAGGACAAGAGGAGAGGGTTTGGGAACTCTAGGAGATTCTGGATGGGACCTCTTCTCTGTACCCCATGCTCTGTCACCTCTTCCCGTTTTGCTCTTCTGCTCCAAAGAGTATCCTTTCTAAAAAAAAAAAAA